>MU183851.1:110495-171680 GCA_016904865.1 Pissodes strobi | reverse complement strand
GACTCTAGCAGTGATGACGAACGTGTTTTGAATTTTTAGATACTTTGTTGCAGCAGAATTTAGTGTTTTTTTTTATTGTTAGTATTCTTGGTTTTTGTTCTGGGATTTTTTTTTGTAATAAATGCCGTTTATTATCTTTATTCTCCCATAGTTATGTGTATTATTTATTACTAAAAGTTTATCGGACTCATTCTGAAATATTTGAAAAACTCGTCCTCGTATAACCATTAAAAATCGAGAAAAAATTGCCCATTTTGTGCTCTACTACATGACAGTTTTGTAAACGACGAGAACGCCGCCTGTGTCTTCTCTTTATCACCAAATATGTAATCAATCCTTCCATGTTTGATGCTCACTTATGACTGATTTTAAAAAAAGAGTGGTTGAATTTAAGCCACCGTGTCAACCACTTGTCGCGACCACAAATCGCCGAGTACAGTCACAGTGTGGCCTCCACTGGTGGCGACCACAAGTGGCTGTGTGTCCGACCGGCGTTATACAGTTGATACATGTTTTTTTTTAGAGTAAAAAGTTACGCCCACAAACAAGATTACACATCAAAAACTACACAATCTACAGAAATGACAGAGCACAGCGTATGGGGGGCGGCACTGCCATTTTTGTAAAAAACAACATCACACATGACGCAATACAATCACCACAGTCAGACATACTGGAGGTGACAAGCATCAAAGTCAGTCTAACTGATGGAGACATTGTCATTTATTCAGTATACAAGCCACCACAACTTAACTTACCACTAGACGAAATCACAAAACTCTTCAATTACACACTGCCAGTTCTTGCAGCAGGAGATTTCAACTGCAAACATAGATCTTGGGGATGCAGGGCCACTAATACAGGTGGCACTGCATCGCTAAGAGCTTCGCAAGAAATGCACTTGACAGTACACGCACCACTCGAACCCACTCACTTCCATCACGAACGCTCAGACATTCTAGACATAGCACTTACTCAAAACATCGCACACAATGTTGTGATTGACAATTTGGAGGATTTATCCTCATCAGATCATTCTCCTATTGGCATCACAATAAACAACATACACGAACACAAACAAGCAAATATACAACAATTCATACACTGGAACATATTCAAAGAACACTTAACACAAAACATGCACAGCTTACCATACATAGCCTCCAAAGCGGAACTAGACAACGAAGTTGCTAGATTCACTGAGGAGATACAAGCAGCCATAAACGCAGCCACAAAAACTGTACACACAAAACAAAACAATCCATACTCGCTTCCACAAAACATAAAAGACAACATAAGGCTCCGAAACAGGCTAAAACGACGAGCCAAAATAACAAACAACCGAGACTTAAACACACAAGCAAACAGACTCACGAATACAATCAAAACAGACATAAAAACTCACAAAAACAACTCATGGACCGAATACATCACTACAGTCAACCCACAAAACAACTCTCTATGGAAAATTGCCAAATCGATGCTAGGTCGCAACAAAGTGGCATATCCTAATATCCATGGACTGAGAGGAATGGTGTATTCCAGCGAAGAGAAGGCTGAGGCTTTCGCAGACTCGCTGGAACCGCAATTCACCTTAGGCGATGGGGCCCAGGATATAGATCACGAGGCAACCATAGAGAGAAACTACAGAGAAATACTAACTTACGAAAACGAACACCAAGACGACGAAACACTATCAACTAACATCACAGAAATTGCGCAAATTATTGCGCAATTAAACCCGAAAAAAGCACCCGGCTACGACAACATACCAAACAGAGCACTAAAAAACTTACCAGAAACAGCCTTATTCAAATTCACATACATCATAAACACAATACTATCACTAAAACACTTTCCAAAATCTTGGAAAAAAGCAAAAATAATACCATCCCAAAACCTCACAAAAATTTGATCTTTCCTCAAAACTGGCGACCGATTAGCTTGCTCTCATCACTGAGCAAGCTGACGGAGAAGGTTATGTTGGAAAGATTGAACACACACATAACACAAAACAATCTGATCCCAGATGAACAATTTGTGTTCAGAAAACAGCACAACACCGAGCCCCAACTTGCCAGACTTGTTGAGGAGGCGATTAGAGGACTACAAAGACGGGCATCGACCGGAGTTGTAGTCCTTGACGTCGAAAAAGCCTTTGACAAAATGTGGCATGAAGGACTCATACACAAACTAGACAGAATACACAATATAGCACCGCCACTAACTCAACTCATAGCATCATTCCTCAAACACAGATCCTTCACCACACAAATAAACACAGCACTATCCACCACAAGGCGCATAGAGGCAGGAGTCCCCCAATGCTCTCCTTTGTCGCCTACACTATACACATTATACACAACAGACATACCTAGACACCCAAACACTAAACTCTCCATATACGCAGATGACACATGCATATTCTCAACAAACAACAATCACACAAGACTCAAAAATCACGTACAACACTTAGACTCTATATATGAATGGGCAGAAACTTGGAATATTAAAATCAATTAAGATAAAACACAGGCCATGCTCATAACAACTAAACGCAATAAACCTATTCCAAATTTAAATCTTGAAAACTCAGTAATAAGATGGTCAAACTTTCTCAAATAGCTAGGGGTAACCCTAGATAGTAAACTCACTTTTCAAAAGCACATACAAGCAAAAGTAAGCGAAGGCATTACAGCCAAACAAGCTTTCTATCCATTAATTAATAGAAATAGTAAAATGTCATTAAAGAATAAACTTATGCTCTACAATCAGATAATAAAGCCCAATATTCTATATGGAGCCATAGTATACACACATGCATGCAAAAACAAACAAGAAAAAACTACAACCATTCCAAAACAAAACACTCAGACAAATTGTGAACGCACCTTGGTACGTTCGCAATTCAGACATTCACAATGACCTCAAAGTAGACACAATTAACACATATCTAGCAGGCAAACACACAATATTGTAAACGATTAGTTTTTAGTAACACGTTTTATTTCGCCAATATTATTACAGCCGCAAATATTTCCGCCTTACACCTTAAAACTTCGCCAGTATAGTCATCATAATTACATAACGTCATGAGTCGACTCTGCTATTCATACAATAACTTTATCTACGCCTTATTTCTAATCTATCTATATACTCCGTATTATATAACACCATGACTGGATTCGCCTTCCAGGGTTGTCACGTCCTCACCTATTTGAACGTCGCACGTCGCCTCTCCAAAATTTGCTTGTTACAATATTCTTAGAACAAGTTCGCAACCATACAAATCCAATCATAAGAACACTATTCAGTAGAGTCACACGCCCAAACAGAACAGTACACAAAAGTTTACTACTCCCACCAGAACACTAAATCACACACACAATACACAAAGAAAAAATAAAAAAACCCAAAAAAAATAATATCAATATCATTCTATCTTCAAAATTTTAAAATTTTAAAAAATTTTCAAAATTTTCAAACACTCTCAAAATTTTCAAAATTTCAAAAAGGTTCGTTCTTTTTCGAAAATCAAAATCTCGAAATCTAAAAATTTTTTCAAAATTTTCAAAATCTCTCAAAAATCACATAAATCACTAACAAAACTAGAATGACTCAAACAGCTGGGGACGAGAGCATCGCTGATGCCCTAGTACGGGTTCCCGCCTAAAAACGGGGGTGTACAGGCATTAAGGGACTGCACGGGGTAGCTCGCCGTATGGGCTCCATGCGTAGAAGTAGACTCAGGGGGTAACACCCTGCGTATCACGTGCAGTTCTTTCCTGGGGTGATCGATTTGGACTGGCGGAGAAATCTGCATAATCCAAATCGATCAGCCTCGCCTAGGTATCTACAGCAATTCTCTCGTCTGCTCATAATCGCAAAACAAACAACACTCGCTCCTTCACTAACCGGCACCAAGAATCCAATGCCAACGAAGACAAATCCCAAGACATCCCAGGAACCAAGTCGACGCATAACGCAACTCTACAACACATGGACCAAGACAGTGCAAGAGTGCTTAGTGCACTAGCACGAGGAAAAGGACATTAACTACTAAGAGTAAAAAGTACTCCCGTCCGAACACCGAAGTTAAGTCGGGCGTGTGTCACGGGCCGATTTTGCGAGTGTATTTCAAAGCGAAAATATTTTTAAACCGCTGCCGCCTTTCAGCGTTTCAAGTACGATTGGGTATGTTTGCGAAATGCCCTCGTAGTTACGTCCGATCGTGCACTGCATCGCTTGAAGTTGTCTTGGTCCGATTCGATGGAAAATAAAATTTGCGTTGCTAAACAAATTTCAATTGAACCAATTGAATTTGGCGCGTAGGGGACCTACGATATTAAAGTCTGATTTACCACTTCCAGATAGCTAAGAAACCGTGAAATATAGCCATGTCGCCGTGATGTTCAACCTTGTGCGCAATGTTGGATTTATTGATTTTTGCGTGTTGAATTTTGATTGGTCAGCAATTTTGGTTGCGATGCGTAGTGGTTGTGAGTAAACATTTCCGTACCGGGTGGTGAAACGATTATTCCACGTAAAATGTGACATATGTTGACTGTGTGATGTGTGGATAAATTTCTATTGGTCGGCTGTAATTTTTTAGTAGGGAGAATTTTGGAGGATATTTCTTGGCTTCCGGAAAGTGTCCTGCAGGCCACTCTAGGTTCGTTTGTCTTTCAAAGTGGTTTGATGTCGGTTGGAAGTGTGATATAGTTTGCTTTTTGTGGGATTTTTCCAATCGACCCAGTTTTTTTTTGAGTTTCAATCCTTGCTTGTACCTTATCTTTAATTAGTTTATTGTTGGTGCATGAAACTCATTCCGTAACGAGATTTAGTACTCCTTTTTGTCAGGTGAGTTGACTTCGTTTTTTTTTGTGAGTGTCGATCATTTATAGGAGCCATGTGGATGGACTCTAATTCCTTTTAATTTCCCTTACAGAGGCCGTTTTCCGCCATCTATTGAGGCAGCCTGGAGATTCCAGCCTTAAGCAGCCTCTAGAGATTTTTTATTTTATTTTAATTTATTTTAATTGCTTTGAGTTGAGTTTTTTTATTTGATTATGAGTTATACGCGGAACCTTGAATATATTAATGTTTCACAGGGTTCTACTGCCGGAGCAAAAAGAGTCTAGGGAACAGATAGACGGAGCTGTCTTGGGTTAGTTTTGGTTAGCAAACAGTTTTTTCTTGATTTTGGGTATGTCTTGGGCTAGGTTTGGTTAGGTTAGGATTGTCACTATTTTAATTTAGATTTCTTTTCTTGCAAATTTGACGTTATTCAAAATATGGTGAAAATAGTTTTGATTGTCTATTTTGTGGGAAACCGACCATCGGGATGCTTTGACGAGTAGAAACGTCGCCTAGCAGGAATGCCTTGACGTATAGAAACCGTCGCCTAGCAGACGCATTAAAATTATTTTCAGCAAACAAACAAAAAATATCTACTATGATGGGGTTTGGAACCTTTGGCAAAATGCACTAAAACCAAGTTTTATTCACAATACCGAAACAGAGTTATTGCACTCGACGCGCGTTTCGCTAACCAGCATCATCAGGAGATGATTGAAACGCGCGTCGAGTGCAATAATTCTGTTTCGGTATTGTGGATAAAACTCCGTTTTAGTTAGTTAAAACAATATCTAGTCTTTAACCACAGAAGACACCATTCTAAAAAGAAATTATCCGAAGGAATCGAGTAAGTTGTATTGATAGTTATTATTTTAATGACTGTTGAGACAATTTTTTTTTAAATGGTGGCCATTGTCCCTATATTCTTGTTTTTATGCTTGCAGTTTGCATTATGTGACTTTCACTTTGACCACATCTGGCTATGTTTCGTCGCCCTTTTTGAGGAAGCCCATAAAGCAGGCCGGTATTTTTCAGGGTTCAAGACGGAAGGGGCAGGGGCAATGGTCAAAATGAATGGCTGTTTGCTTGACTTTCAAGACGCAAGCATCATAAGGGTTTTAATTTCAAATATTCACAGGGCAGGGAATAACTTTTTGGGGAATGTAAACGTAACGACTTACGTGTACATAATACGGATTTATTGTTAAGTAGACTGTAAATAGTGATTTATTCTGTTCTTTATAGTTAATCGTTAAAATAATAAGCAATTAAAAATCGAGTTGATATGTTGTGTTATTAATCTGGTAATTATCATCAATGACAATGTCAACTCAGAAATATTTGCTACTAATCATTTTCTATTTTGCCTTCAAAATATTCCATTTCGAGACGCAAAGGAGTGTCGAAAAGAACCTCGTCGTAAAGTTTAATATTGCGGCTAGGTCATGCCACAATAATTATCCTTTCGCATCAATAGTAAGTTAAATAAAATTTCTAGGACACCTTCGCACTTTGTGCTCCGCTGTTGTTCAGAGAACCGCAAAAGAAGTCCTCATCTTTATTGCAAGAATCATTGGTGCTGGCTTACAAATTTTTTTTGTAAATTAAGAATTGGATGGAGAATTTGTATAGATTCTTTGGTATTCTATTATAAGTACACTGTGCAAATATACCAAAAATAGATAGTACGGACTATTTTATTAATTTTCCGATCCTGGAAATGCCAACCGTCGGACAAAGTCAACGTTAGATTTTGAACAAAAATGTTGAAGTTTAAATTCCTAAATGAGGCAGAACTGGGCGCTTATGAGAATTACAATTTATAATATATTTAATAGTATAAATTATTTAAAGCTTTTACCTGGATTCTTTTGATGACTCGTTCATTAAGGAAATTTCTCCTTTAACAAGCTTATACAATTCTTTAGAACAATTTTGTTCGACGAATTTTAAGACGTCTTCACTAGCTACTCCTATTTGAAGCTTGTCTCCGCATCCATGATCACTGGAAGGCCCCGCTGAAAGATTTTCGTTCGTTTCGGTGCATATTTCTGAAAAGAAAATAAGTATACTCAATATATATATATGTTACAGTGAAAGCTGGAAATCCAGAGAATGCTAACAATCCCTAGTGAAAGCTAACAATCCTGTATCAGGTCAGTGAAAGTCGAATATTTCAGAAAGTGTCTTACTTTTACTAGTGAATGTTAGCATTCACTAGTTAAAGTAACATTCACTAACTGCCATCGGTGAAAGTTATTTTATGATGCTAATGCTGACTGCTTCAATTGAGGATTGGGTGCATTATTATTAAGTTAAATATATATTCAAAAGCAAATTAGCATGTCGTTAAATACAAAAAATTATGTTATTAATGCATAAAAGTAGTTGCTAGGAATGTATCAAAATTTCACGAATCAATTTAATAATAAAAATATAATTAGACATAACTTCACGCATTGGCAAAATATAATTTATTTATTAGTACAAGGCAAAGCAAAGTGACATTTTGATGTACAAAGTGAATTTTTTTTTCTGCACAAACACTTGTTTGAAGTACATTTTGTTTTACACTGGCATTTTGCAAATCCTTGGCCTCTACCTGTTGATTGTAAATTAGCCACGGTTCTAAGAGCAATTTCTGCGTCGGGTACTTCTTCTCTGGTTAACACGGCTTCGGAACAGCTACTAAATTGCGATCTAAAAGGAACAAAATTTGTTTAACTTATAATAATAAATTACTTATCTTAAAATGGTACCTTGCATATAACTGTTTAAGTATGCCATTTCTCGTTCCCAGTTTGTAAAAACCATCATCAGTTTTATCAAGAACTGTTGCAAGAATTGACCTTGCATCTCCTCGGCCTCTATCTACTTCAGGTATTGGAACTCGCACCGTATCTCCTTTCGCAACAGAAGGGTTGTTATTATCTGATATTTTCTTCATTCGTTTGGCCTGTTGTTCTAACCCATCGAAAGACAAACTGCGATGTTCAGTAATTTTCTCTTTCCTCTCACACAAACTACAAATAATGTAGTTTTCTTGATCCTTAAATGAACCACATGTTGGGTGAAGATAGCTACCGCAACAACCACATTCAGTTTTTTCATTAGTACAGTCAAGAAGACAAATTACGCATTGAAAAAAACTCTCTTCATTATGTACTAAAATTATAGGTACATTTAAAGCTTCTGCAACAATATCCGGTGTTGGGTCACTTCCATTCGAAATATTAATCGGATATTTATCGTGATCCTCATTTTTAGTTTGATTTTCTTCGACACCTATTGCATCTTCTAGTTGTTCGTTATCGAGCTCATTATACTGTCCTTCGGTAAGAGTTATGGAATTTATAATATTTTCTAATTCATTTTCTTCTTGTACATTTTCTGAAGCTTCTTCGGGAATAGATGACGTTTCTAAACCTAGCCTCACCGGAGTTCCAAAGAGTGCTTCGTACGGTGATCTTTTAATACCAGAATGGTGTGCTTTATTTTTCATGAATTGGACAAACCGTAGTCCTTTAGCCCAGTGCGAGGTCTTGTTTTCTTGCATCCACGTTGTAAGCATATTCTCTACATCTTGATTAGTCCGTTCAACGCTGCCTTGGCTCTGGCTATGCCTTGGCTTACCATGTACTAATCGTAATCCTGGCCATAATTGTTTTAAGTTTTCTATTATTCGATTAACGAATTCCCTTCCATTATCTGACTGTAAAACTGTCGGCGCTCCTAATAAGGTAAAAATGTTTATTAGCTCATCAGCAACTCCATCTGCCCTTTTTGATTGTAAAGCTTTTAGAACTACGAATTTTGTCAAGTGATCTTGATAGACCATGACAAATTTGTAATCACCATCGGGATGAGATTGATAATCAATTAAGTCAACCTGACATCTATAATTTAAATCTTTAAATAGTAAGGGCTTTACTACAACACCTTTCTTTTCACGCTTTAGTTTTTGTAGGCATGGCTCGCATACTGACAAAAATGTAACTATATCTTTATATGTTATATTTTTATATTTCCTTTTTATTTCCTTTACCATTCTATCTCGACCACCATGACCAATAGATGCGTGGACTGAGCTTAAAATTCCAAATATTTCTTCATCATGCACGAAATAAATAACATCCGAATTTTCCTTAAGGGGCACTATTAGTTTTTCCACACCGGCTACCTCAAGTACATCAAAGCGTTTAAGAAACTTATAGTCGTTCGGTTCTTTAACTAACTTTTGTTTCACACTTTTAACATTTTGTATGGTTTCAAAGTATTTCTGTACTGATAAACTAAAACTGTTACATTTTTGTTGAAGTCTAGCTTCAAGAATTTTTTTATTAAATATTGCCTCCATTTAAATAGAAACGACACCCAAAAAACACACACGTATTAGCAAAAGAACAACACATTAATAAACATCACAGAAACCTAACTTCAAAAAAGCCGATTGTTTTGGCGGGCAACTGAGTCGAGCGCAACGATGGCAATTTTCATTTATTTACCCGTAACCGTATCCTAATTTACGAGTATAATATAATAACCAGCTTTAAATCAAGGCGATCAGCCACTGGCGAATACAGCGGTGGCAACAAGCGTATTGCATTTCATTCTTTAGATTACATTCCCTGATCGATCTCAGTGATTGTTAGCAATAACTAGTAAAAGTCGATTTCCAGGGCCATTATCGAACTTTCACTGAACAAGATTGCCCAAACCAGGGAAAGCTAGTTTTCACCAGTGATTGTTAACATTCACTGATTTCCAGCTTTCACTGTAACATATATAATTAACGAATATCTTAAATTATGCTATGACTTTTGGGTCAAACATTGTCAAACAAGTATTAAGGTTAATAACAAATGGACAAAATAAAACAATGATATAAAATTATCCAGAAAATTAATTTATATTTTTCTTATGTTACTTTTGAAGTTTATTGCTTATTTGAATAGTGGACTGTAAATGTTTTATGCCGTTTTTAATGACAGCAATCAAAACAATTTGTTTAGATTTACAGTTTTAATACATTTTGTAGAAGATAAAAAATTTTGTCCAATTCATGCTAGATTTTCATTAAAATTAAGCTTATAATTTGTTACGTTTTTGAAAGTAATGCGTTTTTATGGTATAGTATTTTATTTGTGATCCCGAAAAATTGGAAAAATGAATCGACCAACGAATTTAACTGAACCAGAGGTGGTGCGAGCATCACCTTTATTGGACGATATTGCCAGAGTTATTTTCTTATTTTGCCAATTTGTTAGGCAACTTTGAAGTATTGTCCCGGAACAGAAAAAGATGAAAGATAGGCGAAACAAGTAGTCTTAGGGCGAAACTCGCGCTGTCGCTCTCTCTCCGAGGAGAGAATCCGGCACCGTACTAAGGATATTTTATTTTCAAATTACAGTACTATATTATCAGGTTGTTGGTTATTGCAAAGTTTACAGAATAAAATATAAGTTAGTTCACTAGGCGGGTACATGTAAATGGGTTCCCAAACTAAGAAGGGTCAAAAATAATTTGTAAATTGGTTCCCAATATTTTTGGTTGACTTGATCTTTATGTGTAAATTGGCTCCCGAGATTTACCTAATAAAACACGGTTTGATTTTCATAAATCTGCTTATTATACAACTTACAACATAGTGTTCTACATTAAAAATAGCAACTAATACAAAATAATAACTTTCATAATTTCAATCTTTAGTAGGTAACAGCACAGTGAAAAGAAACACATTTAATAAAATGTAGTCGACTGATTTCCTTTCTTAAATGAAGATTCTATAATTTTTTTCTATAAATTTTTGGCGGTTCTTGACTTTACTATTATGTATTTTAGCCGTAATATTGACGCTTTGAATAATTTTACAAAATTTTCACTTTGAAATTCTTTAAGTTTTTTCAAAAAAAATAAAAATGTTAGGATGTGTTTTATAAAAAGACGCATTGAAATGTTTGTGAAAATATTCACAGGCATTAGTGTGCGCGTAAGTTCAGCTAAGTTCTGAGCCCAAAGGTAAGGTGGAAAGAGAGAATCTTGTGTTATATAATTATCACTTATAATCTCCCTAGTGCTTGAATTATTTCCGGAAATTTTTCCGAAGGAACGCATTTTTTGAAAATTTTCCCGAGTCGAGGGAAAATTTTCTGAAAAAATGCGCGACTGAGGAAAAATTTCCGGACATTAATTCAAGGACGGGGGAATTCGGCAAGAAAATTTTACAAACAAAATTTATTTTAAAAATTTGGCACGTTTCATACTGAAACTTATTTCGCCAAAATAAAGTTGGCTGGATAGATAGACATAATTTCATCGCATCTCACAAGTTTTTTTTTAATCAAAAATGGTTCGTTTTGGAAAAGAAAATTCCGAAAACATAAAAGCAGAAGTGACAAATTGAACTTCCCAAAATACGAAGAGGTCGAAATTAAGCGTACACTGAAAAAAAGAAAACTTTTTCCGAAAGATATTTGCCATTCCCACATTGAACGTGGACTTTAAATAGGACGAAACAAATGAAGTATTTAAAGGAATGTTGCCATTACTTTGAGATAATTTCATAATTTTCTTTGTAACAAAAATACATGGATTTAAAAAAAGCCATCCATGGTTTAATAATTTTAAAAGCCACGTTTTTATTACTAAATCAGTAATGGCTCGGATCAAAAGATTAAGAAATTTGAGTCAATAGAATGAAGGTTTAGGTGCAATAGCTTACGAATTCAATCTAAAAATCCAATTTTTTTATTAGAAGTCTCTTAAAATTTAAGTTAAATGATTTGGGTATTTGTAACTAAGCCAAGGTTTATTATACTTCAAATCTATTAGCATTTGCGTGAAACAGTTTTATTTATCGTACCAAAATAATACAGGAGGTATTGACCAAAACCATGATTTCCTATTTTAATCCGATGGGTATTTGGGACAATTAACTTCGATATTTGTACCAAAATTACAATTTCTTCCGTCAAATTTCTTTAAATCTATAAGAGTTACATATTTAAGTGAAAGAAAAAACACCGGAATCGATAAACATTTATTAATTAAATTCATAAAAACATAAACTTGAAAAACAAACAGTTTTCGCGCCAAGATACATAATAAACATTGAAGGTTGAAAATTATTCTATGGTGGGACTTAGGCTTGATGCGATTGGGCTTCATCACTATTGAATTCATCTATGCCTTCTTCAGTATTGTTTCAAGATTTACAGTGATAAAAATGTGAGAAAAAAAACCTTAATAAATATTTCTTTGCTTTTTATTTATTTGCTTTAAATAAAAATTATTTAGATTAAACAAAATTTCTTTAATTTAAATACTTGGACGTGTTTGTTTTTTTCTTGGTTATTTCTTTGCCTTGTGATAGCAAGACTTTTTTCCATATTAAACACATATTTATTCGCTTTAAAGATTTGCTGATACGAAACCTCTCCATTATTTAAAACAAATAAGGGTTGCTTTAAATTAAAGATTGTGAATATTTGATCAAATATCTCTCTTACAACTCTTAGCAGTTGCGCAGCCGCGTCGACGCTCTACGCTTCCCAGTCCCCGTCTCGGGCCCTTAGTTCAGTTTCCTTTCTGTTGCCGTCCTATAGGGAAATTTTATCCACCCAATGTCGCTAATTTGTTAGTATTTGTGATGGAAAATACATTAATTAAGTGCGACTTGAGTCATTTTTGCCCTCCCTTCAAGGTAAGTTACATTTTTATTATATTACTTAGCTAGGTACCTAATCAATCGTTTGTAAATAAGAAGCGTTCTCTCATAATCAAAATGGCGTGAGTTTTACTAGTACCTAATTAAAAATTGTTTTCTGCTGTTACTACCTAGAGATGCAGATGAATTCACGCGATATACACCTACAATAGTGTATAACAGTTCGCTTAGGCAGTTTGGCGTACGATCTTGTTTGAGTATTTTTGCTTTTTACGTTGTACAAGTTCAATGGCGTCCTCCTCGTTCTTGTATGTACTTACATAATATAATATGAATTGATAGGTATTTCAAAGCCCTGTTTATTTAATCTGAATGAATAAATGGTTGATCCATGGAAGTATAGTTTTGAAGCAAATTGTTTTAGTTCGATTAAATCTAATAGTATTTAAAAAAATATTATTTTTGTTAAATGGATGACATACTTTTAAACAATATAACAGGCTAGTCAAATAGCATCATGAACAACAGTCACAATTGTTTCGTTTCTATTATTTTTTGTTTTAGTTATTGTTGTTTTATTTTTAGATCAAAATATTGACGGCATCGAAGTTTTACGTAGCCTGATGGAAATCGATTTAATGTCGTCACTAACAATAAAATCGGTGACATCTTGTGCCATTTCTGTTCAATGCTCATTATACTGGATCTGGAGAGGTAGTTGTATGTCCTATTAGTTTAATTAAGTAAAATGTTACTATTTTTATATGATAAAATTTTTATGAACTTTAGAATTTTAGTATTTTTTATAAAAACTAGTGAGTTACCGTTAAAATTAATAAGTAGTACTAACTTATCCCATAATATGTTTATGTTCCTATCTAGTATTTAGAAAAAAGATGATTTTAGCTTAGGATAATAGTTTTTTTCATTATAAAAATGATTTAGCTTTCAAAACCAGTGGTAAGCAGAGACAAAATAATCTGATTATATTTTTTATTTATATTTTGGAAATACTCATTTTGTTCTTTGTTTTTAATACCTTTGAATAAAATTGTTTCTTTGATATCCCTTTTTAACTTTTATTTTATTTACTGTGGGCAACTGTTCCTGTCATGAATTTGGTAATTAAAAGTTAAGTGTTCTGACATACCATTTACAAATCAGTGGATAGATAGGGTTCGGAATTTGGATTCTTTAGCATTTAAAAGAAAACTAAGACATATAATTTATTTCAGCTAAAACGTGAAACCTAAATACGTCTTAATAATAATAACAGTGTTTTTTTAAGCTACATATTGAAACATTGAACAGGCTTGAGCAAATAAAAATTATTTGATTCAAATAAGAGAAAGTATTTCGTATAAATGCCCAAAACATTGGTTTAAATTACCGACCTATTTAAATTAAAATACAAAATTTTTGGAACAAATATACCTAAGATTTCAATCAAAACACAAAGGTTTTAGAACATATATATGTTATATTTGTTTCAAAAGCTTTGTGTTTTAATTTAAATAGGCCGGGTATTTAAACCAATGTTTTGGGTATTTGTACGAAATAATTTCTCGTATTTGAATCAAAATAATTTTATTTGTTTTAAAAATTTTTTTGTTTGATGTGAACAACGATTATAAAATCATATTGTTTGTTTGCAATAAATATTTATTTCGAACAAAGAAAATCTTAAAAATAAATCAAATAAATATTATTTTTTATTCAAACAAATATTTGTTTGGCTACTATCAAATAAATATTTGCTTGAATAAACTTCATTTTTATTTGGACAAAGTTTTGAAAAATTAAAAAGTGTTTCAATAAATTAATTAATTTTTCATTTCTGCCATAATCAGTTTTTATAGATTTAGAAAATATGAATTAAGAGGTTTTTGGAGATGCTGAATCTAAATATGACAGAAAAAATTATCTAAAATAAGCCCTAATATCCTTTTGCCCAAAAATCGACCATCTCTTGCCCCCTAACTCAATGAAAAATATAAATTTTTACTATGACAAATAGTTCATTTTTCCAACATACAATTACCACCATATTAGAGTGGATTTATGAAAAGCGGGACACACTGTATATGGAACGCAAAACTTGACATTTTAAACAACTACTCTCTATCATATTGAAAATCGCAAAACTCCTCGCGAGCAATGTTTTCATGTTGTGTAGTACATATTTAATCATCTGTTTACCAAGGCGCATTAAGAGTTAATGCGCCTTGTCTGTTTACGGCAAAACTGTTTTATATTGCAACCTGTTCGGAAGAAATTACTATAGATCAATTCAAGCTCAAAAGTTAGCGTGGCGCTTATGGAGAACGGCGTTGCCAAGTTAACGTATAGTTTGTAAAGTGAGCGTTGATCGGTTCGTCTTACCTAGTCTTTCTCTCTCATGCCACCGTCAATCGGGGGTGACAGAAATTTGACGTCACGGACATACGTGTCAAAGTATCAAATATATATTTATTTATCGAATGTGTGATTGTTATCGCCGATGAAAATGCCTGGACAACGGTACACTGAAACTGAGCAAGTTCTCATTTTAAAACTAATATACTATTTTAACCGCGAAAAAGCTGCAGGAAAATGCTTTTTTCTTCAAACGTCAGTAAATCCGTCATTACTCGACTGTGTAGGCGGCCGTGAAGTTTCGTTTTTCCTCCGCCGGAGCTTTACTTTTCACTTTTCCGCCGGCGGAGGTAAAAGTGTTGTCATAGCAACATAGATACAATACAAACAGACAACAAAATAAGCGTCAACAACTCAAGATTTATTAAACTACAATTTGTATTTATCACTCAATTTGTGACTGCATTTCTAAAAATCACTAATTTAGGAATAAATTGGTTATTATTTAATCGAACTTACTCAATAACTGCTTATCAATACGGAATTAAAACGCAATCGGTGAAGCAACCTTAAAAAAATAATTATTGTTGACAGTGTCCACTGACAGCTTTATGTTACATTACTATAGCAACAACCTGTGCCTTATTCACCGACACCGGTCTAAGGCGCCTTGAGAACCCATTTATCTTTAATAATAATTAGATATTATTACTATTAAAAAGAGATGTTTTTGCATTAATTTGTCGACATTTGAAGAAAAAACAGCATATTTTATTTGGAGGAAAAGTTACTTTTCATGGCTTGCTCTCTATTACCAGCCTCACTCCGTTCGGCTGTTAAACACGAGCGCGCCATGAAAAGTATCACTTTTCCTCCATATAAAATAATATACTATTACCTGTGAGTGCGGTATATAATGTAAGGTGATTACACAAGTGGTGCAGTATCTAATGTAAGTTAATCAATGAAATATAAATACGGATGGAATAGCCCCTTCCCATCTAATCAATGCACAGCACTTGCGACCAATATTAGAGTGGGAGGTCCGAGAGAGAGATGGAGCTAGCACAGACAAAAAGCGAGCGGTTTACACATTCTCTAATGGAATAATATAAGGATAGATCGTTTTAAACGTGTATTTAGTAAACTTCAAAAGTTATAAAAGGATACAAACTTAGGGAATGCCTTTAATCTTTAATCAAAAGACAAATAAACAGTTTATACCGAGCATAATACTATACCTATATTACTTTTTAAATTTTTAAATAGAAACTATATTTGTAATAATAGTATTACAAAAGAATGTTTTCGTTTAAGAATAAATAAACAATAATGATTATTAATAAATAGGTAAAAAGGTACATAGTTATCTTTTTTTAAATCATAAACATTACCTAATTATTATAATTAAACCTAATAAACATGCATGGTAATAAATTTTTGGAAAAAAATAATTTCGTTACCCAAATTTGATATAGGCAACCCCTTAATTATTATAGAATATAAATGAATCAATAGCTAATAATAATATTATGGCATTCTCAAATTTAAATTCAAATTATTAGCTTAAGGATTTCATATTAAAGAAAATATAACTGAAAGCAACCTTATTAATTAATTAATTTAAAAAAAGATATGAAGACGATACAAGTTTACTTAGATTAACAAACGATTTTAATTATAGCCAATTATTTAGACGAATATTTAATAGTATATTGTGCAACAAGTGCTGAAAATAAGACTTTTCACACAAATCAGACAGTTTGGTGACACGAGCCGTACCCGAGTGTCATAAAGTCTCATGAGTGTGAAAAGTCTTTTCAGCACGTGTAGCACACTATACTTTTTCTACGACTGCTACATACAGGGTGCCCCAGAGTGTGGTAGAAAATTACATGTTATATGGGAAACTTTTTTATTATTGATTTATCAAAAAATTATATTCCTAATGAAAGAAGCTAGGTGAGTAAGAGATTCTCGCTAAACTATAACTAGGGGCACACTCCTAAAATGGGTCCACCGGTGTAGAGTCCCTATTTTCCAAATATTTTGAAAAAGAGGCTCCGGGGGCGAAGCCCTAAAATGAGTCCCCATGGGGGGCGAAACTCTAGAATGGTGCCTATGGTACGGGAGTCCCATTTTTTACAGATTTAGGAATGGAGCCCCCTGGGGCGAAGCCCTAAAATTGGGCCCCAAGGATTAAAAGGGGGCCCCTGGTATGAGAGTCCCATTTTCTACAATTTTGCAAAAAGGGGCTCCTGGGCGGTGAAGCCCTAAAATTGGGCCCCTTTTTTTAGAGATCTGGGAATGGGACTTCTGAGGGCGAAGCTCTAAAACGGAGACGAAGCCCTTTAATCTAAATACCCGAATAAGCGTGTGAAAAGTATACTTTGCACACGCCGTGTGCAACGTATACTTTTCACACGATGTTTCAAATGTCCAGTTTTCAAGAGCAGTTGTTAGTGCGTTTTTGTCCATTTTCAGGGCAGTCGTAGAAAAAATAGGTTTTTGCTTGTTTAGTTGAAATTGAACGGGAACTATAGAACAATAACAAAGGATTACAGATAACAACTACTGACTCCTAAAATGAATTGCTTTAGTCGACTTTTGCCTGTCCTAGTGCTATCTCACTCTCGAGTCATTACCCGTGCGCAGTGCCGCTTCCATTCCTTTTTATATTTCATTGAGTTGATACAAAAGTGCAGTTTTAAAAATATATAAAGAGTAGGATTATCCTATTATACTACTTCTTAAACATAGTCCTATTCGTATTTAGCATAATTTTAAGTCTTAAAAATCATTTTCAAGCGTTAAAAACGCGACCTTGACAGTTTCCAATTAGGGAAAGGAAGGCTCTTTCTGTAAAGTCTCCGGTTTGGTGCCGTCTTTGTCATTTTCCTTAAGAAAGAAAAGGATACATTGTCAACTGGAAGTGTTCTTTCTTAATTTCACTGTCTAAATTTCGATAAGACAACAATATCAAAAGGAAAGCAAGTTTCACAGTAATAATTATAAAAAAGGTAAAACTTAAACTTAGGTTAAAAGGAGTTATTGTTTTTAAGAAATAGAAATTTATATATAGAGAGTTTCTGATGGTTTAGGAATATCGTCAGCAACTGTGCAAAGAATGCATGCAAAGGAAGTTCAGAAAATGTTGACTTTAAAACCAAGGCAATGTTTTGTTAATTTGCTATTATATCCTCTCGTGGAGAGCCTCTTCACAAAGTTCATAGCCATACTATAAGGAGACACATATATGATATATGCTATGTCTGAGAAAGGTAATCTGCATTTAATTTTTCATTATTTTAAATAATTTATTCATTATTTCGGTTTTATTGTAGGCGAACATATCACACGGCGTTCATTGCAAACGAATCTGATAAATATTGACGGAGTGCAGATATCTACTACATCGTGTCCTAAGACTTCCTCCATATCACTGCTAATATAATCCTATTGAGATGGTATGGTCAGAATGTAAGCGTTACTATGATAGTTGTATCAGTTCGATACATCCTGTCACAAGCGAAGCTGTTTTAAATTTGTGGAATGAAGCACTTCAAAAGGCAAAAATTTAGTACAACTTTTAGATATTGCTATTTAATAAGAGAATCTGTTTTAGATTACACCAGAAAAATGGAAAAATTATGTTCATCACACAAATGCTACAATTAGCGAGGACTGGAAAAAGGAGCAACTGATAGATGCTTCGGATATATTACCGGTCATTATTGACCTCAATTCTTGTGGCTCAGATGATGATGAAGAGTATTATTTTAGCGATTAGTAGGCACGCACGAAGTGAGCAGCGCAGACCCACTTCGTAGCCTATTGCGTTAGAGAGAGAGACAGAGCATAGAGGGAGTCTAATTCATATAATATATAGTGCGCCAAGCGAGTGAACCTTAACGACGACTGAGGAGGGTAGAGGACTAGCACGTAAAAAATCTTGCCTTCCCATAGTCGCACGAGGTTATTCTTACCATATTATTATTGATAATATTGATTAGTTTAAGACGTTAAAATTAATTACAGTTTTTTTATATTACAGTCTTATAGTACAAAATATGTCATATAATAATATCTCATTTTTATAATAAGGATAGTATTCTATGATATTTGTTGTATGTATTACAAATCAATCAAATCATGCATTACATAAATATGTAATAATAAGTAGAATTCGTTTCCCGAAGGTTTTGTATTTACGTCATCGATAACGTCGCTTAATTTGAAAAAAAAACGGTTTATCGTAGCTAATTCATATAAATTCTCTAGCGTTCAATTCAAATTCATATAAATTCTCTAGCGTTCAAGTTAGGCAATATTGAAGCAAGTATGTTCCAAAACGCTCTTTATAGAACGTTCGGATTTGTTTTGTAATAAAAATTTTAATTTAGAGAGTTCAGTTAAGAGAGTTATCCGAAATATATAAAAATTAGTTAACCGCGTATAATAATCACCAAATGCAAGAAAAATATAAGAAAGGTTAAAAATCTTCAAAGATATCATCAAATTAAGGGTCTGATGATATATAGGTTGTGTCGATTTTGCAAATTTTCTTTTTTTTTTTCGCTAGAAAAGGGGTGTCGTATAGAATAGCTTAAGCCAAAAAAATCGGAGGATTCGCCACATTTGAGCCGAAAAAATATCCGCGTTTTGAGCCTAAATTGCCCTAGAAGGGCAAACTTCCACTACGACTTTCCCAGGTGTAACGTGAAAATATTGAAATTGTAACGTGAAAATAATGAAATTTTAGTAACCGACACGGGGGACCTGGCACAGTGTTTCCAAAAGTTGCACATTTGCTTATGGGGAATAACAGTGTTGTTTACTATTTATTTTTAAGTATATTTAATTTTCCACTTCACGCATGACCCTCCGCTCGCTTCGGGGGCGCAACCAAACAAAACTAACCCAAGGCATGCCGGAAATAAAAAAAATTGAAATTTGTCAGTCGAAAATGCAAATATTTTTTAGTTTGTTTTTCCTCATTTGGGAATATCTTGGGTTAGTTTGGGTTAGGTTTGTTTGGTTACGCCCCCGGAGCGAGCGGAGGGCCATGTATGAAGTGAAATATTTGACGAATATATACATACCTACAAAGGAATAGTGTAATCGAATGAGTGTCTCTTTCATTTCGATGTATGAATGCAAATGCACATTGAAAAATCATCCAAGCAGCCACGTTTACCATACGGCGGGCAATGATATCATTATGGCAGGATCGACCATCCCTTCATCTTCATTCAATCGGACTACTGGGGGTCTTGGTCAACAGCAATATGTCCTGGCATGACCACGTTGCTAACGTCGCAAAATCAGCCTCCCAGAAGCTTGGTACGCTATTTCGCAACAAAGAATGTATACACCGCAGCAGTTGCTCTTGCTTTACAAAGCGCAAATAAGACCGTGCTTAGAATATTGCTCACACATCTGGGGTGCCACGCCAGAGCACACCCTAAAGCTACTGGATTCCGTTCAGAAGAGAGTTGTGCGTCTTGTCGGTGACCCGGAGTTGACACGGAATGATAGTCTGAAAGACCGCAAACATGTGACCGAGAAACGAGAAATCCCTGTTTTACAGATACTTTTACGGCAGATGTTCCCAGGATTTGGCCCTCCTTATCCCGCCCCTGACAACGCCTGTCAGACAGTCACGATAGACGGCAAGAGCGCACCGGTTCGTCGTACAACTGGAAACACCTAGAACATCGCTTTACACGAACTCCTTTGTCTGGCGCACTGCATCACTGTGAAACTCTCTCCCAGGACGCATATTCGGATGTAACAAGCAAGATGTCCATTCGACTATGCCGAACGTTTCTTCATATGAGACGTGCACGATAGCATTTAGTCGGATGTCGTGACTGTTACATAGAATCAACAAATAAGTCTTCAATTATTTAAGCACTTCATGCATGGCCCTCCGCTCGCTTTGCTCTCTATACGGGGGCTCAACAAATAGAAACTAACCAGGTGCTAACCAAAACTAACCCAATTTTCTTTTTTAATATTTTGGGTTAGTTTTGGTTAGCACTTGGTTAGTTTCTGTTTGTTGAGCCCCCGTAGCGAGCGAAGCGAGCAGAGGGCCATGCATGAAGTGTTAAAATAATTGAAGACTTATTTGTTGATTCTATGTAATAGTCACGACATCTGACTAAATGCTATCGTGCACGTCACATATAAAGAAACGATCGACATTGCCGAATGGACATCTTGCATGTTACATGCGAATATCCTCCCAGGACATCTGTTCCCCTAACTAAATATTCAAGAACCGTGTCAAACAACATTTTCGCACACACACCGCTCGTCGAGCAATATAGGATGTGCTACTGTCATAAAAAATCATTCACCTAAATAAAAAAAAGAGTAGAGACACTTATAGCACAGCTTATTCACTACCAGCTAGTGAACTCTATCGAAATCGGAAAGGTGGTGTGTCGGGCACTGTGCTCTGAGCGGTTCAGTTCCACAAATGAATTTAAAATGAATTTTCGCTTCAAAATACATGACAAATTCGTCCGAAGCCTCGGCTATCGCCCTAAGAGGTTCAAAAATTTCGGATTTTTGTACAATTATTGTGCGTTTTAAAATCATTTTTAAACGGATTTTGACGATAAAATAGTTATTTATGCAATAAGTGTGTAAAGTGAATCTTTTTTTATGAATGGGAATATTGATAAAAAAAATGAATTGAAATCGAATAAAAAAGGGTACTTTACACATGAGTAGCATATAAAATTTTTTCTACTACCGAAAAATATATGAAAAAACAAAAATATTATTAAATTACTTTACGCACTAGTGCGTAAAATAACTTATTTTACGCACTGCACATTAAAAAAGCCTATTTTAGGAATCTTAGAGAGTGCGTAAAGTGAGTACTTTACGCACGGTAGTATAAAAAGCATATTTTAAATTAAACGAACTGTCAAAAGTTTTATTCAGATGACCAGGTGTTTAAAACAATATTAAGTCATGACCCTCTTCTAAAATTTGCAAAACTTGGTTATTGACTTTCCCAAATCAAAGGATGCCGCCGCAAGATGACTAACTGGTAGTAAATAAGCTGCGCTTATAGCGCACCATTTTTCTAATGCATTTTGCTAACGAAACTACAGTAAACGTCTGGCAACAGTGTGCCTTCTTAAAAATCTTTTTTTTGGCTATTGTGACAGTTGACAGTCAAAAGGAGGATGGATATTTACAAGTAAAATTTAATTTTGTCTAATGGGGCTATGAGTCGCTTTAAATTAGGACCGGAACAAAACGGAGGTCTCTCGTTCGACGCAAAAGTATCCTAGTTAATATTTTCACCTGACAATTGATGTTGAGATGTGTTTTGTCTATATTTCTAGTGCTTTTGTGAAGTGGTGCTGAAAATTTGTGTCAAAACTCGAACTTTGAAGCTGGATTTATAGATTGACATAACATAAGCATAGCATAGACATAGTATAGCATAAGCACATTACCAGAAATGGTCGATTTATAAAATGGGCTTGTGCTATGTTGCGCCTGAGCCGTAAATCGAAAATACTAACCTTACAAATTTCATAATTTTATTTAAAATGTTTTAAAGAAGTATATTATAGAGTCTTATGTATATTAATTTATAAATCCGTACCATTCTCAAAAAGAACAAGCATTCATAAAGCCAAAACGCTAAACTTTATTGAACAACGCATATGTCATTCTCTCAAAAGGTAAATATTATTAAAATTCTGCGTTTTCATTGGTCGAACATAAGCACATAGCATAAGAAGTTGAATATTGGTCAACTTCTTATGTCAAGCTTATGTTGTGTTTTATGTTATGTCGATCTATAAATTGCCTAACTTAAATATGAATGTTTAACTTCTTATGCTTATGCTATGCTTATGTTATGTCAATCTATAAATCCAGCTTTAGGGCATTTTTTCAGTTCAAATGTAGCGGATCTTCCGACTTTTTTGGCTTAAACTACTCTATAGGACACCCCCTTTCTAGTGAAAAAAGAGAATTTGCAAAATCGACAAAACCTATATATCACCAGACCGTACAAACCAAATAATATAAATAACCACACAGTCCGGCATCGGCAATTTCCACGCCAATGGCTAAAGCAAGTCGCTGCCGAAATTTTAAAATATGTAAAAAAAATTAGGTGTTGGTCTAGGGTCAAAGTGTATTTAATATATCCTGCGACCAATCACGAAACTGCCTCCCGCTAAAAACCAAGTAAACGTCGCACTGTTGCCTATTGTCGCGTATTTTAAATAGCTTGAAGGCGAATAAAATATAAATATTACAAATATTATGGTATTCCGTATTCCGTATTTCCCTGTGTAAATAAAATAGTAAATAATAGAAGACAGTAGTATTAAGGAAAATAACAAAATTAAGTATTCAAGTAGGAAATTTAAATATGTAAATTCACTATAGGAAACTAGACAGAAAATAAATTAGGATTATTGGGAAAAAAATGTGGCAGCATCTAAATATGCGAAGACATTTTTTGCCCGCATTCTTTTCGTCCGGGTTCTTTCATTTGGCAAACAGTATACGGCGCGGGCGGCGCGCGGTTTTTACTTCTGAAGATTCGATATTCAGTAGACAAATATTGAATTTTAGTGAATAGCAATGAACTGCTGCTTTATTTGTTGTCCGAGAAAATGTGGATTTTTCCGCAGTGTTGTGGAAATAATACGATATCTAAAACATATCAAACAAATTATTCTATTTCAATTTTGCAAATTACCATTTTTGTGATAGTAAATAAAATAGGAGAAGGTTGAAATAAGTAACCAATCGAATCGGATACGATAGCGTGTTCGAGTCAATAAGTATAAGTGTAAAAAGGTAAATGAAATCTAAATTTTATAAAGCATGAAATAAAAATATCGGCAGTGAGTAAAGGTTTATTAATTAATTTCACAAAAAAAAACAGTTCTTATTTCTAAACACAAAATTACATTTGCGGGAAATAAAATGTACAATGAAGCCAAAGTTGCCCACTATTTATGTAGTATTTATAGGTACAAAGAAGCATAAAAATTAGGAAGATTGCAGTCTAGATTCCTTCTTTTTCTTTACACTTGATTTATTACTATCTCTATCTTCTTGTTTATAGTATTGTTTGATTCTCATTAAAACATAGTAATAAACAGATTTCGACAATACATCTGCCTCATGTTCTTTGCATGGGAAAGAAATGGATAGTGTACTAGAAAATAATTCTTCCATCACATTATCAAAAACATCAATATTATGAATTTGATTGCTCAAGATATTTTCTATGAATGAAAACAACTGGGTCATACCGGTCATAATAACATTTGGATGATTTGATTTCAATGCAGTTAATGTAGATGAAGTACCAGTTGTTTCTGAAACAGTTGTGTGATAAAGATGCTCCCTACATGTGGAGCATTTCGATGATTTAAATATATTTTTGCATATAACGCCAGTTAAATAATAAATAACACAATCTGTTGTTTCTGCAATGTTTGAATCGTATAGAGTGGAAAGTACATCATAGCTTTCGCCATCGTCTTCATGGCAGTTTAAAATCGAGTCAGTCTGTTCCTGAATCCGGTTTAAATTTTTATTATCAGTGTACGATTGCTGAAAAAATACTCTTAAAGCTATCAAAGAAGAATTTTGTTGTAGGACTACAATCTGAAATAGTACAATTTCCGAAGAATGGAGGTTTTAAAAGTGTGTAAGTAGAAAGCATGCGATATAACTGAAGGAACGTAATGAAAGTAGGATGATCGTTGGTACCATTAGCTCCCCGAACAATGCCAAAGAAACGCTGAAATAAAACGAAACAGTAATTATTTACACTGCAATACATCAATTAATTACCCCTTTTCTGCAAAATAAAATTATATATATTCTGTTTAAAGAAGCAAAATTGATATGCGCAAATAAGCACATGCAAAATAAACTCGTGCAAAACTCGAAGTTAAAATGGCATAAGTAAAACAAGAAACTAAGTAAAATGAAGCATGTATATGCACTAAACTGTCATTTTTAATTTACCTCCAAGGGATCTTGATTGAGTTTGTTAGTAAGAACATACTGGAATCCACAGTTTGAGAGTAGAAAATCAGTCAATTCAATGGAGGTTAAAATTGATACGCGCAAGCCTTCAGCTGTGCTATCAGTTAAAAACATATCTTTGCTTATTTTCTTGTCCACCGCCATTTTCTCCCATTCATTTAAAAAATCTAAGTTTTCTCTTAAAACCTGCAAGTAATAAGTAGCGTACGGTTACGGGAATGATGAGGATCATCGTTTTACCTCAAAATCTTTACTGCCAACACGAATTCCTTCAGCAGGATACCTTCGATTAAGGACACCAAAGAGACCATTTATTCTTTTTGTAAACCGTATAGTCCCCTCGCAGTTACGTAAGCAATCATTAGATTCTTTATAAAATTGTAAACCTGCTACCACAGAATTACTGAAAACCTGAAACGCAGTCACTGTGATAAAAATGAACTGTAGGAAAAAAAAGTCATACCTACCTGCGTGGCTACCTTCACACGCATTTTCAATAAACACGGTGGATTTACATGCAAGTTTGTCAACTTTGGACAGACGAAAAAACAATTTGATTGGCTCAAATCAAGTGCGCCATGCATTTGATATATGCCAAATGCATGGCTCAATTGATGCAAATTCAGGACACATTTGGGATAAACGCCTAAAATTCCTTGTTCCAAAAGGGTATGTTCTTGTCATAAAAGCACAGCAATTTGTATGATTTTATGTCAAAGTTTCAACTCTGTCTTCAAAGTTCATTATGATTTTTTTGTAAGGCACTGCGAATTTGCGACAAAAGCACTGCGATTTCGCAATAAAAGTAATATAAATATGCTAAAAAACACTGCGAGTTTGCTACAAAAGCACTTCGAATTTGCGACAAAAGTATTGCGAATTTGCTAAAGAGCACTGCGAATTTGCGACAAAAGCTCTGCGCATTTGCGACAAAAGTATTGCTCGTAGCCACGTCGAATTTTTCCTAAAAACATGCGAGTTTATCTGTACAGGGCGATAAGTTATATGTGCCCCTCAAAAACTATTTTACAACTTTATAAGCCGACTAGCAAAAACGTTTTTGGGTAGGTCCACATATAACTGATCGCTTTGTACTGACCAGCTCGCATGTTTTTAGGAGAAATTCGCCATGGCTTTATCTCACATCGCCCTATATACTTCTCAAGATACTCGATTTTAGAGTAACTTACCCAAATAGCACAAATCAATTATAACGTTAAAAAAGTGTTCATATCAAAAAGTCTTTGGAAAAATATATGACCTAAATATAATGTGGGTGTCGGTAGAATGTATAGAGATACACAGGAGGAATATCGAAATAAAGTTTTATTAATTTCTTTTCATGTAACAAAAATAACATTTTGACATTTTTATAAGGATAACTTACACTAGGTAAAAAACACTTGAGTTATTTAAAATAAACAAAAGCACTTATATGAAGTGAAATCTTTCAAAAGTGCTTTGTTGAAGGTATAAAAAAGTAATACTAATACGAACTTGGTATCAGTAAAAGCACATTAGCTATTGAAAATAAACAGAAGCACTTATGAACTGAAATATTTGACAAAAAGAAAAAAGTGATCCTGTTGAAGATACAAAAAAAATTAAAAGATCACTGTTTAGTAGTTTTATATATACTCGTACTTGTCTAATACGAATTTGGCAAACAGTGAAAACACCGCATCTCCAACAAAAAGTTGCAATGCCAAACCTATTTTAAAACAAAAATTATCAACACTGATCCAGCTAATTTCTTCAGCATTGTTGGTAATTACATCAGGTTCTAAAGGTTTGATTTACCATCACCAATCTTTCAGGCTTTGGATAGCTTTTGTCAACTTTTTATCTCCCAGAATATTTTGCTTCTTCTTTTTTGGTAATAATTTGATTATATCTAATCCGTCAATGTTTTGCGCTGCAAGAAAACAAATCATAGTTTAGCCAAGGGCGGATCTGACAATAACCCAAACGGATATAAGTTTAAACCAATAATAATAATTCAAAAATTATAATGTATTTTTTTTTAAATCGGCCCTTAATTTTAGCAACAAGACATGAGTATATATAAGCAATAAAAAGCCGGGCTCAAAATTTTCACGAAATTGTAACAAAATCCTAAGATTTTGATGTCAGAGACTAAGACTTTGCTGCAAATGCTTGCGCGTTTAGCCAATAAGCAGAAATGTTTTTGGAAACTTTTATTAAAACATCAGCATTCTATTGAAAAAAGATGGACGCACTGACGCACACCAACGCGTGGTTTGCAAGCTATCTGATGGCTTAGGAATTTCTGAGCTGATAGCTTCACAATTCAAAATGTTTATAGTGGTTAATTACGCTACAAATGTACTATTAAGTGTATTATATACATATATAAATTATTATCTAATCATAGTTTAGAGCGGCATTATATACGTATAATTTTAAGGTATATGTCACGATAAAACCTATAGATTAGTTAAAAGAAAGATTTTGGTCAACCAACTTTGTTGTCATGCATATAAATTTTTAAGAAATCATAAATAGAAGAAAACTGTATATAACTTACATACCTTAACATTTTGGTAACGCCACATCGCCAAGAATTCTTTCACATTACTCATGATCATGTATTCACCATGGAAAAGACACACGCACCTGTTCGATTTGATGGTTAAGAGAAACTAACCACCATCGAGGTGTAGGAAACCACGCCTCTCGGAATGTACCTATGCCAAAAGCACAGACCCGTTACCAAAAGCATGGCATTTAGGTCTAGAAGCTCCCGAATTTGACATAAAACCATCTCATTTCACTCTCAGAATAGGAGAAATAACACGGAGAAATTGGCACAAATTCAGTAATTTTGTGACAAAGACCGACTTGCTAACAAAAACACGGCTTTAGCCAGAAACTCCCTAATTTGACTTAAAAGCATTTCATTTGGCTCAAAAGCATAATAGGGCAAATGCGCGGTGAATTTGACTCAATTGCAGTAGTTTCGGTTAGTGCAAAAGCAATGCCATTGAAATTAAGGAGTCTCCCTTGCCACAAAAGAAAAAAGGGCAATTGCGCGAGTTCATTTGCCATTAAAACATCAGTTTTTTCAGTGAATTGTTGCCGATTAGGTTCAACAAATACGACGTCATCGCATAGAGCTACAAAAAAGTATGAATAAATTTTAATAAAAAGATAATGTCATTGCATAATGTACCTTCTAAGCTATTTACAACAAATTGATTCGTCTCCTCTTGAGAAAGGGCAGTCACTTTACGTCTCTTTGCTGGTTTTATTCTTCTAGGCAAACCATCTTGTCGTATACGACGCTTTTTAGCTTGGGAAGTTAAATATTTCGGGCAATTGGAAAAAATAGTTGGAACTGCATCCTTAGACAATCGCGGCCGTTTAAGTGGATACTAAAATATTTTTTTTGTTAAGACTAACGAAGTTACACTAATCAATATTTACGTGTAGGTACCTAGTATTTAATGTGGGTAAATACCTATACTATATCGTACAAAATTTTCTTATTTGAAAAATACAAACTATTTACTTTCGTGGTATTTTACCTGCGTTTCGTTGTACCTACTTACCGAATATGTGGATGTCACAATTTCTCTAATCACAAACTGAGTTTGAAAATGTTTTTCACAGACCACGTCTTTCGAAGTTAATTTCCTATCTTTCCGGGGTATTTTTCGTTCCCACTCCCCAATTTTATTTGCAGGAATGAAAAACATAGATAGTTTTTCTGTGCCGGCACAACCACTGTTGCAGTTTGGCACCACGCAATACTTCCCCATTGCAACAGAATTGAGAACAAACTCCGAAAACTTCACACAAACCAAGTACCACCATGAATATAATTTGATTTGCAAACACCAAACTTTACACCCAACATAATTAAACACGTTACGTAATACGCGTATAATATTGGCGGGCTCGTGGGATGTGACTCTCTCTATACTCTATCTCTCACTACGCGTCTGTCTCGCACACTGACTACGAATTCGGTCCGCAGCGGCGCGGCGGCAGTAATCATTCGTGCGTATAGCTCTCTTATTTATTACCGTGGTAGGAAACAATATAGTTTAGTTAGTGTGCTCATAAGCACAAAAGACAGAAGATAATATAAAAACTTACGATGTTAAAGAAAATAAATCACTTAATCAAAGTATTATGAATATAAAGCTTATTTTGACACAATAGGACTAATAAAAGCTGTTAATAACATAAAAAGTTATTGGAACTATAAAAATTATAGTCATGATGGCAACGCTGCGTTATTGTTTTAGGCACGTTTTAATATTCTCCAGCAGCCGCTTTGAATTTGTCGGAATGAATGCTTCTCTTCATGGTTTATGCGACGTTGCCGGCAAGCCGACTTGCATTTTTGTGAATTTTGGCTTTATTTGTGTATACATTAGTTTTAAATAAACAATCATGGTACATACCTGTGTAGTGTGCAAGAAATGCGTCATTTCAAATCAAATTTCTCTTTTCATCGGTGAGTTTTTTAGGTATAACAACTACCTATTTCTTTACCATTTACACACACCAGTGACGTTGCATATTGAATTATTAGGTTAAATTTTTACTATTTAAAAAAGTACTAATTTTTACATAAAATGCAAAAGATTGAGTGTTATAGAAATAATTAAATGGAATGTTTTTAATAGCAAAAAAAAGCTATCGACAATAAGAATTTAGGCCCAAGTTAAGCAGGTGTCTAAACTGAATAATTTTAATTTGATACTCTTAAGTTTTACTATTTATGTTTCCTTAGGATCCTGAAAAAAAGACAACTTTGCTTTTTTTAATAGGTCTAAAAACCAACCTTTACGAAAAAATCCTGAGCTATGCTCAGAACATTTTTTTATCTTGGCAAGAGGAACTGGTGCTAAATATATCCGAAAAGGCGCAAATCCACGTCGTCGTGAAGGCTTGTTGCTTTTAGACGATTTATCTAACACTAATATTTTAAGATGTGTTTAAAACAAAGACATTTAAACACAATACGTCATTGTTTACGTTTTCGCGCGATCAGTCGTCGTTCCAATATTTCTTCCATCTCTTTTAATCCGGATTAAATAATTTAAGTAAAATCTATTACACAACAATACGTATGCTTTACTGAAGCAGAATTGTTTCCTAAAATTCCCATTCTATAATTTATAGCATTATTGAAGAAATAATAATTTTTATTTTAAAGAAATAAACCCGTGGTTATTGCTTTTCAGCATAAAAATCAGTAGTTTTGGCCACGCCGCGCCGCGGCTGTAACATTCCACAAGTTTTAGGAGGTTTACGTCACGTACTCACGAGAATTAATCCATCTGTTACCGCATTACGAGATTGCTGAATCGCCCAAGCAGTGTTAACGTTTTCTTTGTGACTTATTTGCATTATATTAGCCCTTTTACTGTTTTTTTTGTGAGTTTTACGATCAGTATTTCTGTTAATTATGGTGCATTCGTGTATTGTATGCAAAAGGGTAAATCATCTAAACCCAAATCTAACTTTTCACCGGTAAGTAGGGTTATGTTATAGTTTGTTGATTTAATAGGCGTAGTTGAACTATCTACTCTGCTAGGTAGGTATATTTGAAAATTCTGATTAATTACATATTTTATTGATTTACCTATCTTTTATTAATAACAAACTGCAATTTATTGCAATACAGTCAAATGGTACACAATTTGCCACAAAATAGGAAGACCTGCAACAAAGTGCATAAACATAAGATTATTTTCTACAACAAAAATCTGTCAATGGAAATCAATATAATAAAATGTCAGTCGGTCACAAAATAAAACTAATAACAGGCATTAAGGATGCAAGATAACCGACCCTAGGCCTCACCGTTTGCCCCGGATGCATTCCTCCACACTGTCGTAAGTTTTGGTTACAAAACATTACGCTGGGTAATTATAAGATAAAAAAAAACTAATTGGGCATGGTATTGTCGAGAATTAAAAATTAGACGTGTGTTTCAAAAACAACTTAACTATATTATTCTCTTTTTTACCCAGCTAACTCCACATCCAACCAACTATCGTTATTTTTCATTCTGCCAACTACGCATATTGCATCAACGAATTTTAACATGCTCTTGTAATATTTTAGTAGCAAAATTGTATTCTATCTTACGTAGTGTAAATTTGTATCTTTTATTGTTAGCGATGTAAGCAGAAACTATGTTTGATACCATATGAATAAATCAGTAATTTTTTCAATAAAGTTTTTAAAATATGTAATTACCTATCATAAAAATTTTACATTTCTAGTTGCCCATTCTATTTTTCTTACCAACATAGGATTCCACGAAGTTTTTTTTCAAAAAAAAAAAAAAAAATTATGTTTGGATTTACTTAATCCAAATCAAGTAATAATTAAATAGTGTCTGTCGTTAAGCACGCTACTGACTACAATAAACGTTACTCAAGGACGATCGAACATGCATTGTTGCCAAAGAGCCGCCGCCGTGCAATTTCTCTCTCGCACTCGTTCAATACCTCCTACAACTAGGAGGTATTACCTCGACAGGGCCGAATGGCTATGAAAACAAATTATTGAGACGCTTGGTACTATTTCGCGCTGTTGCCAGAAGTAGATACAACAAAGGCATTCACATATAAAATTTATAAAATATTTTGAATGTAGATCACGCTCTTACCCCAAAATCGCTCTTACCCCAACTAACCTTACTAAAATAGAAGGAAAGTAAGCTTTTGTAGAAAAACGATGTCTATGGCAGTTTATCAATTATCCTTATTAAAACATAGAAACAGCACATTCCTTTCACTTTAGTAATAAAATAGTTATTTTTGTTACAAGTACCTAAAATGGAGTTTTTCAGGACGAATCATTGCTGTTTCCGGACGAGGCGTTAGCCGAGTCCGGAATAGCAGATGAGTCCTGGAAAACTTCATTTAGGTACGTGTGACAAACACTATTTTTTGTCATACGCTCCCAAAACTTAATTTTTATTTATACGCTTTTTGGAATTCTTCAGAACGCCTAAATTTGCAAATTTACCATAATTTTTGAAATCATAATGTACGACAAAGTTAGCTTAGAATTTGATATCGTAGCAACTATATGACAATGTTGTCATGTCATTCGAAATTTGACATTTAGACATATTCAGCAATTTTGGAATAGTCCGTAAAAGTTGCCATGACGACTTTTCGGTACTAGGCCTAAAAAGAAGCATTTTACGGACTCAAATGAGTCCGTAAAATAGCTATTTTTGGGAGCGTATGACAAAAAAGGCATTTAATTTCTGAATTCAGATACTTACGTTTGTAATACAATTCACTTAGTAATGCCAAAGTTTACAGAATTAAAAATATAAGTTGGTGCACTAAGCGCCAATTCAATGAAATCGTCATATCAAAGGCGAGCCGAGGACGCAACGCGACGTTAAAAAAAATGTAGGGGTATTGAGGCAATAAGAGCCTACTTTGACGCGATTTACTTCGGTCAAAGGGCTATTGGGAAACATAGAGTAAAATTTCCCGCTTAGTAAGTAATAAATGGAGGGATTTAAATAATGAAATATGTCTTGATCAAAATTTTGAAAAATATATTTTGTGAAAAAAAGATGAAAAAATAAAGGCCATATATTTAAAAAAAAAATACGGTAAATACGATTGCATATTTAAATAAAATTTGAAAAATATATTATTTGTTTCTTCAAGAATGAAATTTAATACCCCGTGCAAAATTATTTATTTTAATTTATTTTGGGGATTAACTACATCATATAGTTTTGCAAAACTATACAAATTATTTTGGAAAACTAAAGGTCTAAATTTTACCACAATAACTTTAATTTAAAGTAATAGACTTTTAGATAAACCTATATTTGCACGTTGCACCCATCTTACATTATTTTGCAAATGCACAAAATCTGATTAAAAGTTACCTTTTTTAGTTGGTAACCTGGTTGATGGAACAGCATATGAATGTATACGGCTCCTAGAAGAATTTGCAAAACTGTCTTCATTAAAATGCAAACCACAAATTCTAATACGGCTATGACATTGTATTGGTGTATGATTCGCATATTTGTGGGATCCTTTAAATCCTAAGGCATTTTTCCAGGTTCGACACCTGCAAGTTTATTTTATTACATACTCTATTGTACTCACTATACTATAAATCAATATTAATATTGAACATTGATGGGAAGTAGGACAAATTTAACTTGTAAGATTTGACCCAAACATACAAGTGAAGTTAAATGAAAGCTAATACATACCTTCCTTCATCTTTTGGGCACCTAAAGAACGATATATTGTCTGTCATTCGACTTTCACAATCATCTACTGAACAAATATTTCGACTACACATTTTACTCAGAAATCTACCAAAAATAAACCGCTATTTTTAAAATATCACCCTATACGCCGCGCCGGACCGTAAACAAATTTAAAACACGTGTACGCATCCAGCAACGAGTGTAGACTGGCGACAGTGGCGACTGGCACCAGTTTAACGGGCAGAAGCGGGGAGTGGCGGAGTGGACGAAGGCGCGGAGTGAATCAACTTATATTTTTAATTCTGTAAACTTTGGTAATACCAGAGACAAGGTCGAGAAACTCAACTTAATAGGAAATTTTATCCTATTGTTTCGGGATATTTCGCCGTTATCTATTACATTGATTCTGGTATTAACCCATCCTTTTCTGGCTTAATGGAAGGTGATACATAAATGGCGCTAATAAATAAAATACAACAATGCTAAATGTAACACATTCCAATATAGTACAGTTAAATAATTATTTTTTCCTCTTATCTAACGCAAGCAAAGAGTAAGCGACAGAAGTAGTAAAATAAATCGATAAATAAAACGTGGCAACGCTGCGGAAAAACTTGTCTGATAGATGATGCATCGCCATCGGCCATTTTTTTAGTATTTACAATTTACAGAGACATGAATGCATTTATTTTGAGTTGTGGTTTCTACTTTGCGACTTTATTAAGTGATTTTTAGACAATTTATCCCGGTATGTATACTGTTTTTTAGTCTGTTTATCTAGGTAAACTTTCAATAACGATTTTTATAGATTTGGCCGATTTGGGACCCAAAATCTAGAAAGCTCTTAGCTTAGAGGATACAATAATACAATAATAAACCTGCAAATAATGGGAAGCGAAGGTGTATATATAGTGTGTGGTGCTAGTGAGAAAGAAATAGGAAAATTGTTCTGGTTTCCTGCAAATCTTGAAAGGTAAATTGTTACTTTACAAACTCATTTAATTAAGCAAAATAGAAAAGCTCTGTTAGATGAGCCTAGAGATGAACAATGCGCTCAAATTGAAGCCTAAATAATAATAATTGAAGAAAATACCTGATGTAATAAAGTTTGCAGCAATTTTTATCGTAATTATTTATGTATTTACCTGAGTAAAGGAGGAATGTTACAATAAGAACCTGTACGAGCCCTAACATCTCTATGTTCATTGTTCAGAATCTGAACAATGAACATAGAGATGTTAGGGCTCGTACAAGCATTCAGATGTTTGCAATTTTTTACTTAAAAATGTTAGTAAGAAATATATATTTTTTTATTCTCCGAATGAAGAATGCGGCCACCAGTAAGAAACATATCTACGAATACGCCTAGGAATACACAAGGTGGTGTTGGTGACATGCGTACAAGCATATCGAAGTACATTTAAAGCTGTCAAAGGTCAACCATATTAGTGTTGCACAAATGACACATTACCACAGCTTACCAAACAATCAGCTAGCCGACTCTCCTGTCAAAGTGGAAATAAAAATCTGACGTGACCGACGCCATTTCGGGTTAAAACACAGGGCCGGGATAAGGAGTATTCAATTTTAAATAGACAGGATTGGAGTTTGGATATTATCTTGATCTCTCTCTTCTCTCTTATGAAATTGGTAAAGAATTTTTCAGTTTTTATGGGACTAAGTGAAACTAACCGAAAGGTAATTGGACGACTAACCAATAAATCTATAAAAATTGATTATAACGTATCGAAACCGGCTCAAATAAGTAAAATCAGTTGAGACCAAGTGAAACTAACCGAAAGTTGATTGGAAGACTAACCAAATATATTAAAATGATCATAACGTTTAGGAACCGGTTCAAATGACTAAAATAAGTTGAAACTAACCGAAAGTTGATTGGACGACTAACCAAAACTATCAAATATATTAAAATCGATCATAACGTATCGGAACCGGTTCAAATGACTAAAATAAGTTGAGACTAAGTGAAACTAACCGACAGTTGATTGAACGACTAACCCAAACTAACCAAATCTATTAAAATTGGTTATAACGTATCGGAACCGACTCAAATGACTAAAATAAGTTGAGACTAAGTGAAGCTAACCGCGTTAGATCGGGGATTGGGAGACGTACTGTTGATGACTGTGTATTTAACATCCAGAGAAATGCGACTCCTTTATTCGATGTCAATATTTTGAAAATTCACAGGCATTAACCGCTGGTAATTCACGATTCTTTATTTTTATTTAATTATCCCAAATCCAAAAATGTTCTAAAATGTTAATATAATTTGACATGTAAATGAATGATAGTTTTTCAATGCTCCCAAATCATATTTTCGACATGCGTTCCAAATCTGAAAAGTGCTCCCAATATATCCGAATATACATACTTGTAAAGATTTGGACTATACTAAGGTACCGTTGGCCGTTGGGTAATAAGGCCGGACAAGCTATAAGGCCATACTGTCAAAAATCTCATAAAAATAAATATTTTATACGCTTAGCGCCATCTATACGTAGGATCACTTCAATTGACCCAAATAACGTGTGGCTGAAGAGAGTAGCGTATAGCCGTTACGCTATAAACTTTTATGACATGCACAGTTGCGTTTTATGATGGATGTTGACTCCAACGCCATCTAATCTAGGTGTGGTTGACTCGAGCGATTGCATTCGCGCCATGTCTTCGCGATGCAATCAATTTGCCGCAAGAGCCTTGGTGCTCCAGAGGTTTAGACGGTTAGGTCTCAATTCGGCGGCCCGGGTTCAAACCGGTTAAGTTTCAAAACAGTTTTTTCTTCATTTTGGGTATGTCTTGGGTTAGTTTAGGTTAGCACCTGGTTAGTTTCCTTTTCTTGAGCCCCAGTAGCGGGCGAAGCGAGCGGAGGGCCATCCGAAAAGTGAAATAACGTGCCCGTACTTTGTCAGCACCTTCTACGATATATTTTGCTTTATCTAACTAAAAACCAGAATATATTTAGCAAAAGCCGTATTATAGTGGATATACAGCAGCTTGCATACGTTTCGCGAATACATTCCACTGCATTCAATAGTCAACAAGATTTCGAAACGGCTATACGCTAATGCTGAAGAGCGGCAACCGTAAACAAAATCCGCTAGATTTCAAGTGCTGTGCTATAAAATTTCCCGATAAAAGGTACGTGTGTGACATTTTCATCAGTGCAATTAAGTTGTGTCTATATTTTGGAGCATAAGTTTATGATGATGTCAGCAACACTTGTAGACTGCTCATTGAAAGTATTTGTTTATTTTGTAAATTTACATAACCTCAAAAAGTTTAAACTACCAGACAGGTGATAAGGCCCGGGCCTTATTACCCGCCTAGACAGATAAGGCCGGCTTTATTACCTGTCACAATGACGGATTTATTACCTGTCACAATGACCAACAATTAAATCCTGCTCGTGCACAGATATTAAATCATTTTATTGTGGATGCTTATATTCAGAAGCGGAAGAACCTCTTGGAGAGAACAGACCTAAAACATAAGCCTGGACTTATTTGCCATATGGACGAAAATGGCTGTAGGCTCATGCTACACCATCAGCAGAAGGGTGCTAGCACAGAAGGGAGCTAGAAGAGTGCATTTGATAGGGTCAGAACATGGAGAAAATGTCACAATTATTGTGGCATGTGCAAATGCGCTCGGCAATGTGATTACATTTTTGGATTCTACTTAGAATTCTAAGAATATTTGATGTAGAGATAGTACTTTCACAGCTATAAACAGTTGAAAATCGGTACTATGTCTAATTTTTACCTTGGTAGCAAGAAGTCCATTAGAGATGAAGTGAAATTAATTTCACATTCCGAGGTACCAGATTTGGTACCCATCGTACCACCTGCCAGTTGGTACCGTCAGATAGCTCTTGAAAAGTTAAGGTAGGAATGTGGAATTTATTTTTTTCCATCTCTAATGGTATTCTTGATTTCAGGATGAAAAGTAACCAAAGTACCGATTTTCAACTGTTTATAGCTGTGAAAGTACTAACTCTAGAGGTATAACATCATACATCAAATATGCTTAGAATTTTAAATAGAACCCAAAAATGTAATAAAATATAGGGCGTTTCATTGAAAAAATATATCTTCGTTTGATCACCCTGTATATAAAAGTGTCGATTAAAAAAATAAAGATAATTTTACTAGAAACAACTTTTATATTTAATTTTTTTTTGCAACCCCCGTCGTTTTCGAGATAAGGTATAGGCCCCTCTTAAATGGGCCACCATGTACAATAATTGTTTTTCTACAGCCGTGCGCAAAATAACTAATTTCAAATGAAATCGCAAAATCGACGAATGCCGCGGCATCCTTATTTTATGCTCTAAGTGCTGAAACATACATTGCGTTTTAGCGGGAGCGTTTTAACGGGACCTGTTTGGCGGGATGAAGACAACCTATAATTTTAAATCGAACAGTCTACACATATGCGGTCAAGACGCAGTGACAGGGCGCGGCGGCAACATGTTGTGTAGACTGTTCGATTTAAAATTATGTTGTCCTCATCCCGCCAAACAGGACCCGTTAAAACGCTCCCGATAAAACGCAATGTATGTTTCAGCACTTAAGCGTACATGGAAAAGAAAATTCTCACTTTTTCCGTCGAGTGTGCTATGAATGAATAGTCATGGCAACCAAAATTATAAATAAATGAGAGTCGTGCGTTTGTTACCATTTTATTGCTCTAAATATGCCGGAATATAATATGCGAAAAATGACAAGTCATTTGCAAATTTCAGAATAAGTATAGAGAATGTGCATTTAATTTTAAAAAATGCGGCTATAGAAAAAGCTCAGGTAACGCGCTCCGCGGTAACATTCTTTCTCAAGCGGCAATCCGTTACTTTACGCTCTAAAAACACAAATAACTACTAAAGCAATTATTAGGTTTGTTCTAGCAGCGATTTCAAACCAACGCCAAGCCATCCGGAGTTTGCGCATTGCAATATAAGCGACACTTAAATCGCTATGCGCAAACTCCGAATGGCTTGGCTTTGGTTTAGTTTAAGTTTAAATCCCTGCTAGAACAAACCTAATTTGTTTAAGATAATTTGTAACATAATCTTCATTTCAACAATATCATAATCAGAAGTATTACATTCAAAATTACATACTTACATTCCAGTAAAAACAGCTATGCTTACATTAATAAAACATATTTCTAGGCTACAAAAGTACATCATTTTTAAGGTGCTTGTCAAAAAAACTTACCTAATGGCATCTTTGGGAAATCTAAAAAAGCGTATTTTCTTGTTAGATTTACAACTTTTCACACTGCAGTTTTTAGCGGCACAAACGTGTCCACCTCGCGATATATCAATTTCTATTATATACAAGCACAAGCTCATATATTATAAAATAAGTAGGTAGTTTGTTCACGAATGTATGTACACTGTTCATTACTGTAACTAGAAAATATATATACCTAAACTGTAACTACGACACTGGCTAACACAAACAACTCATCAGACACGACCACGAGCGACGAGCCGACACTGTCGAATTTGATAGATTTTAACCCAAAATGGCGGCCTGCGCGAGGAAATGCGCATACCGTTCAAGTTTTAAGAGTTGGATAGCTGATTGTTTGGTAAGCTGTGACATAACCACAAATAGATAGCATATGCCATTTAAATAATATGTTTTAGGTCAAGAATATGGCAGGAGCATTTGGGAATGAAGTTCTCTGTGGAATTACAGAATTTGCAATAAGTATTTCAAAAGAGAGATTGTGTAGTTGCGATACAATATAAACTTTCAAAAGCAGCAAGCAGTACCATTTGCATGGATTCAAGAACTTTCTACATTGCCTTCCTCTTCCTAGGTAGAAATATTACAATATCCAGTATTCAGGCAGTCTCGCCTTAATAGAGGATTAAGGTGGGGTATCATAAATTATACATATTGGAATAGAATGGAAAACGTGTGTCTTATTTTATGTCATTCTGTAACAGCTTCCGAGAATAACAATTGTTATTCTCGGACAGCTTAGTACAGCAATTAAGCATGTCGATATTACGATGCATGCTGCTTGGCAGTTTAGCAATATTATTAACATTTTATTTGAAATTGAACTCTACTACAAGACTAAATCTTCTTAGCATTTTTCCAAGCATAACAGTTATTTACACTTTTGGTAATAAAAATTATAAAAGCAATTTCTCAAAACTATGTATAGTAGATAGCTACATTAAATTCTCGAAAAATGATATTTCATTTAGATTTCAATATTTTGTTTTTTTAAGAACTGGAAGCAACAAGTTCCAAAATCCTTGTCAAAGCTGGCAAATTCAAATGCTGTACGAAATTTGTTTAAAAATATGCTTACAGCAGATTTGATGGTGTCACAGATACGGTGATTTAGAAGCAAATCCGCAAAAGGCAGACGGTGGACTTTTGATGGTGCTCTAACTATATTTAAGCGAAGTTCGAGATTTGTGAAATACATAACACTCTTGTTATTGTTTATGGCAGCGTTCTTTAAAATATGGATCAAAAAACTTATTTTTATTATGCACTTTTAGATTCTTCCGTCACTTTTACAAAAATGTAGCTCAAATAAGCATTTTGACCATTTACTTATGGCACTTTGCTGTAAAGTAGATTTACATTAGTTCTGTTAATTTGATTTGTTAAAAAGATATTGAATATTGTCAACAATAAAATACACCAAAAAATATGTGCACTCAGTTTATATCCCAAGTTGATTTTTAATTATATAATACAAACATTAATAAATAATTTTAGCGATTTCTATTGGAAAAGTTAATGTGCACTGGGTGTATTCCTATTTTTAATTAACCAACATCAGTAAACAGATACGAAAATCCACTGAGTGCGCACTGACTCTTCCAACAGATATCGGTATTTAATAAAGTAACATAAAATGCGATTATTTCAAATTTTTGCGGGAAATTCCTCAGCGCTGCCAGCGCCATCTACGTTCATCTTCCATCATGCGAGACAAAGATGGAGCATTAGAATGAGATAATAATTTAACACATAGTTGAGTGCCTCAACCTTGTCTCTGGTATAATGCTAACTTAGAAGGAAAGTAAGTTTTTGTGGAAAGCCCATGTCTATGACAATAATATATCATTGATTCTTAACCCTTTCCGTCCCGGTGGTTCCACACTGGAACCACAATTCAAAATAATTTTCTATGTGGCCTAGTGAGCGTTGGACGGGACCACTCTTGCAGGCTGTGTAGCTTGATATTGCCTCCACCAAATTCCAGCCGCGCGGGCGGGTTTTCTCTGCATTGCACGTTCCGGCAGCACATTTGGTCTGGAATTTCAATGTTTTCAAGGTTGTTGACGAGTGTTTATTTTTGATGATTTACATATCAACAGAATTATTATGAAATGTGAGTTGAACACAATTCATTATTGAAATATGATGATATGAGTGCCTCTATACATTGGGGTTGTTCGAATTTTCTGTTTTTTCTCTATTACTATCAAAAATATTTGTGGTTCCTTTTGGTACCACTAGGGCGCTTGTCAACGATAAGCTCGAATCGAATCTTGGCAGCAGAATGGTGAAAAATCTCACTCGTTTATTGGTCGGGAAATATCACCGTGTTTACTTCGACAATTTCATCAACGGGCTTCAGCTGCAACATAAACTATTGGCAGATAAGATTTACGCGTGTGGAACTGCTAGAAGGCGCCAGGGTCAACCAAAGGATCTAAGGTGGGAGAAAAGCTAAAAAAGAGGAGTAATTCCAATTAGAGAATGAGCTCTAAAGAACTGGTGTATTTGTAGTGGAAAGACACAAAACTTTCGTTCATAAGCAATTTTGATGATCCTGAAGACACTGTTACTGTTCCAAGAAAGCAAAAGGACCGAACTTCGACTGATATTCCATGTTTGGCCTTGGTGAAGGATTACAAAATGCACATAAAACTTCATAGATATATGTGACCAGTATGCTGGTAGTTACAAGGTGGATAGAAGGTAGCAAAAATGGTGGCAAAGACTTTTCTGGTATTTCGTAGACTAGGAGGAGACGTAGGAGTGGTCAATGCTTGCATCGTGTACAAAGCACAATCTCTGGATGCCAGAGAACTGAATCTAAAGGATTTTCGCTTTGTGGTAGTAAGTGGAATGATAGGTACGGATCCATCAATGCATGGCCGAGGAAGACGAAGCACTGAAGTTCCACCAAACTGGTTCAAGGTGATCATGCCACCCGAAAGGAGATACGATAAAGTTGCTCTTTGCCAATTCTTGGAACCAAAGTTCTTTGTGCCCTTTGCAGCACATAGTTGCAACCGCATCAAACTAGATGGCACTGCTCCTCATGCAAAGTGGGTATTTGTCTTACCGATATAACTAACTGATTTCAGGCTTTCCATAAGAAATGATATTTTGATGTCTCAGTTTCCTAGTGGTGCCATAGAGGCACCATCATTTTTTAAGTTTTTTTTCACAAAGAAACTTATTAAAAAATTCAACAAACTCATTTTCTCTTATTTGTACATCCCCAAAATATAGAATTTTTAGCTGGAAGCTAAAAACCAATAAGAAAATTAAATCCGTCCTTATAAATCATAACTGCAATCAAGTTAGGCTTAGACTTGTGATGTCAAAATCGCCTCACGCTGATAGTAATTTTCTCTATACTCTATTTCGAAATGATGCGAAGTAATAAATCATTTTCTGATGGCTGATACATAGGCGTACATAATTACGTACATATACGTACATATTTTAAACGTTTACCTGTCCTAATACTCGGACTTTCCCAGCATTATATGTATCACACTTAGGTTTTTTTATTACTATTGTAAACATTCAAATTTGACGATTTTTTGTATGCATACCCTAAAGTTTAAGTAATTGTAATTTTTCAGTTATATTTGTTCTTCCGAAGAAGACACAGTGTGTTTGTTTTATTTCATAGTTTCAATTAAAATGGCTAATTCAGTTTTCTCTACAGTGAAACGAGCGAGCAAATGTCCATTTTCTGTTAACGAAAAGAATATTATTCTTAATGTATATGACGCCCTCAAACATCAAAATCCTCTGTATAGCGTTGATACTGTGGTGGAAATGTGTTCGCAAATGACGGGTGTTTCAAAAACGTCGATATATAAATTAAGGTGTGAACGAAAAAGTGGAGCTGTAAAACCACCTATACCATCTTCAGGAAGAAAGACGGTGCCTATCGATGAAGACTGCAAACTTATAATTAGAAGAACAGTACATTTCTTTTATTTTAATAAGGAAATACCAACCATCGACAAACTTTAAAACAAATGAATTTCAGCTGGGAAAAACAAAGCAGAAAATCGCTCCTAATCGAAAAAGATTAAATTATTTGCTGGAGGAGACATTACTTAAGACAGATAAAGCAGTTTCGAAGTGAGAATAGAAAGATTTATTATCTGGACGAAACATGGCTTAATGAAGGATATACGGTTGGGAAGATTTGGCAAGACAAAAATATTTCAAGTTTTCGTCAAGCATTCTTAGAAGGCTGGTCCACCGGACTAAAACCACCATCTGGGAAAGGAAAGCGACTGATTATTACACACCTTGGAAGTGTTGATGGTTTTGTTGAGGGCGGTTTGTTAATGTTTGAGTCAAATCATTCTGGCGATTACCATGAAGACATGAATGGCGATGTGTTCGAAGAATATTTTGAACAAATGTTAGATCTCATTCCACCTAATTCTGTGATAGTGATGGACAATGCGAGTTATCATTCCCGAAAAGTTGACAGAATACCAACTAATTCATGGAGAAAAGCGGATATTATTCAGTGGTTTAGACAGAATAACATACCATTTGATGAAAGTATGGTGAAAAAGGAACTGTTGTCCATAGTGTCCTCAAATAAAGCTCGTTTCACCGAGTATGTAGTTGACAAAATTGCACAGAAACGAAATATTACTATTCTTCGTCTGCCTCCGTATCATTGCGAATTAAATCCCATTGAACTTGTTTGGGCCCAAGTAAAAAGCTATGTAGCAAGGAGAAACACGACGTTTAAAATGAAAGATGTTAAAATTATCTTTGAGGAATCTTTAAAAAATGTCGATTCTGAAAAATGGCGTAAGTGTATTGAGCATGTTATAAAAGAAGAAGAAAAAATGTGGAAACTAGACCATTTAATTGACCTAATTGTAGAGCCTTTAATTATATCCTTGGAACATGACGAAGATTCGACGGATTTTTCTGACGACGAAAATGATATACCATAGTTCTCTACATAACTGTTTACACAAAATCGCAATTCTTATACCTTATTATATAAATATTATATGTTATAAAATGTTACAGTAATACTAACTGTTTTTGAATATACATAAATAAGTGAATAAATGGAAGTACTTAGGTAAAACAGGTATTTTAAAGTAAATACCCAAACGTACGCTACTGCTAACCCAAACGTGCGCCCCTTTGCTAATAAAGCCTATTGTTTGCAGCGGGATTGCCATACAAAACAGGGTGGAATGGTTAAAATATAATACAGCAGGCTATAACAGCTGTGGCTAAATATTTAGAAATCACAAAAATTTATTTGACCACTCTGTTAGCGTTTTGCATTTATAAGTAGGTTTTATTACTCCGCACCATTTCGAAATAGAGTATAGCTTCTAATTATTGTTTACAATTAAATCATGGTAGTGAACAATCAAAAAACGAATTTATTACCTTATAGTATATGTAATTCTTGCACCCAAATAAAGGATATTGTTATATCTCATAAAAATTTAAAGTATTAATTTGCCATGTTTACTGAAAAAAAACTGGAATCAGTCCGCATCAAGAAAACCTTTTCGCAGCTATTCAAAATATTTTGTAGGAAGATATCCCATCTTTTTTACGTAAAACCAGGGCTCAGCAGAACAAATTTTCATCAAAATATTCCATATATTTTATGAAACATGGACATCTGATCGAAATGAAAAATAAAGGAAATAATTATTCTCCTTGTTACTCTCTGTTCCAGTCAGAATTTCAAAAATACTTAGCGTTAATAGAAGATATCTCGGAAATATTTGGTAAAAAATTATATTTGTATCTATGTATTTACTATTTTAAAATAAATAAAAACATTAAAAAGCAAAATTTTGGATAGGTATTGATTTTTGAACCATATGATAGCTGTCAGAAAAAATTCCACTTATTAATTAATTGTGTTCGCCTAGCTTCGCAGGAGGAAAAAAAATTCCGAAAAATTTGAAGGTTGCCATGGGCAACTGTCGAAATTACAGTATGTAATTGGCTTAAAATGTAAGACCAAAAGTCATTCGTAGCCATCTACCAATTTCAGAATGTTCGTTTCTATATTCGAGTGTAAGGCCGTAATTTTTCTATACCACGATTAAGCAAGGTGACACAGACACCCGATTATTTCAATTGAAGGAAAAATTTCCACCACTTCTTTATGGATGGCTTGCTCAAAATCAATAACAATTTTTGAAATTCTTAATGTAATATCATTATCCTTACAAATATTGATTAATAAGTTGAACAGATTTTTATACGTTTCTGTTCGCTAATTTGGTAACAATGAAAAAATTAATGAAAATAATGCCCGTTAAAATAACCATGTAAAGTAAAAAATTTGCAGAAAAACTGTGTGCAGTAATTAAACGTACCATCTAAATAAATATGTGTAATTTTTTCTAACATCTGAATATTAGATTGACATGATAATATCGCTATCTATTCAATTCTACTGTTACAAAGTAAAAACTGCTCACCCCTACTACAAGTTCGGATGTTCGCCTTGTCAAGTAAACTTGGCTGCATTTTTCTACGAGCATTATAGATGTTTCTTCGGACATAAGCAACGTCAGATGTAACAATTATTGTGGATGACAGATTTTCTTGAAGCACTCTGCGAATAATCTTCGCAGGTTTTTCAGATAGGTCCTCTACAGCTTTTCGTTTGCAGGCAGTATTAACGATTTGACGGTTTAACTCGCCCACAACGGCATCATGGGAATGTTCTTGTATATGTTTTTTAATAGTCATATTATTGTCACCTTCGCCCAAAGTAAGGACAAATGATTTGCACTTTCTATTTGTGCAAGTCCATCGCTTCTCACCAGCTTTCAGGGGCTTTTGGAAACCATATTTATAGTTATTAATAACTATTAACTGTTTTCCCCTCTCACTCGAAATTATTTCGAAATTCATGACGAAAATACACCACAATTTTAAACACAAGTGATAGCCACAGAGCAAAAATGCAAACTAAAACTTCAATATCTATACAATTCCTTCACACCCCCAATATAATTTATTACACTCTGTATTTGTTAAGGGGAACTAATATACCAACGACCTTTTTGGGTTTGAGAACCAATTTACATATTATTAACAGATGTTTCAAACTACCCTTTTATTTCCTACCTGCCGGGAACCGGGAACCGATTTACCAATACCCCACTGGGCTAGGCCGCAGAACAATGAAATCCGCCAGACACGACGCGACGCACGGTAAAAAAATGTAGGGGGTATTGAGGCAATAAGGGCCGAGCTTCACGTGATTTAGTTCGGTCGAGCGCTATCGGGGAATACAGAGTAAAATTTTCCGTATTTAGCAAGTAATAATCGAAGGGATTTTAAAAATGAATTATATGTTTTCAATAAAATTTTAAAAAATATACACTGCGCCACTTATTTAACGCACAACCAAAATTTTGTCTCAGTTTTGATATTAAGTATTTTTGCAACTTGTTGTTAGTTTTTATTGATTTTTCAAGAATCGTAGGTGTTTGCCTTAAGAATATCACTGCCTTTATGGTTTCGGTTAAAAAAGTAATTTCGGTATTATACCGGGTGTTATAAAGATGTTATGTTTTTTTCCGAAAATTCGAATCACCCTGTAGGGTATACTCGCCATTGCAAATTATTGCAATTACAGCCAAATTGTAGCCACATGCTTCCCTTACATTCCCCTTTTTTACTCATTGGTTTATCTCTGTTACTTCATTATATACACCCCTTTGAAATACCACGTGTTTTGAATACATTTTTTTTTATCGGAAAATAGAACATTGCTACCAGGCTATGGAAATCGAAACTTCAGAAATGACAACGATATCAGTTTCTGTTGACAGTTCAGCAATAATTCGCGGATTATGGAACGGCATTCCAGAAATTTATCTCGTGATGAGTGTGTTGAGGCAGTTACATTACATGGTGAAGGGTGGAGTTACAGCCGCATAGCTGGCAGGTTGGGGGTATATCACACAACTATCGCGCGGGTAGTTCAAAGGTACAGAGAACAAGGAGAACATTCGAGACGGGCAGGTCAAGGTAGACCTCGTGTTACGACTCCTGCCCATGATCGTTTAAAGAGTAAGTGCTGTAAGACAACGTTTTACAACTGCAAGGAATTTAAGATCTCAACTTCAAGACGCAGGTGGTCCGCTCAAACTGTGCGCCGAAGACTGAGAGAAGCAAACTTAAGACCCCAGAATTGCTGCTCGAGGACCCTCATTAACAGTAGATCATCGAAGGGCCAGATTAAATTTTGCTAATGAATACGTTAATTGGTTGGAGGCAGATTGGGAACATATTCTTTGGACTGATGAGTCAAGGTTCAATTTGTTTAATTGTGATAGACGTATCCGCGTCTACCGCAGACCCCACGAGCGATACAGTCAGTGCAATTTGCTCCACACAACTTTATATGGAGGTGGATCCGTCATGGTGTGGGGTGGAATATCTTTGACGGGGAGAACGGACTTGGTAATTGTAAATGGGAATATGAATTCTGAAAGGTACATTACAATAATATTCTTGAAGAACATGTTGTGCCTTAAGCACCGTATATAGGAGCCAATTTTTTGCTTATGCATGACAATGCGCGTCCCCACACGGGTCTTAACGTAAGAAATTATCTCGCTGAAGTTGGAATAAATTACATAGACTGGCCAGCCCGTAGCCCCGATCTAAATCCCATTGAACATGTTTGGGATACTATGGGTAGGCGGCTACATAGTCAAGGAAGACAACCACAAAACTTATAACAATTGGGAGAACGTTTGGTCGAATTGTGGAACGGCCTAGATCAGAACGAAATAAGACCCTTAGTTTTAAGTATGAATCAAAGATGTCGGGAGGTCATTCGAGCCAGGGGTGGAAATACCAGATACTGCTTCTTTATTTACTTAATTTTTATGTGTTTATTATGTTATTTACTGTTGTTGCGTTAATTAAAGCAATTCCTTCATTTTGGATTGTTATTATTTCACTTTACATTTTACTTTTTTCGAAACAATTCGAATCGCTTTCAATAATTAAGATATCGAAGATAACAAAAGTGTAATATCAGTATTCATTTTATTAATTTAATAAATAATGACTACGTGACCAAAACATGTAGGATATTAAATTTAATAAAAATCACGTTGATCTAAAAATTGTGTATTTAATGAAGTAACAGAGATAAACAAAGGAATAAAAAAAAGAAACGTAAGGGAAGCAGGCGGCTACAATTTGGCTATAATTGCAATAAGTTGCAATGGCCAGTATACCCTACAGGGTGTTTCGAATTTTCGGACAAAAACATAACATCTTTATAACACCCGGTATAATACCAAAATTACTTTTTTAACCGATACCATAAAATCAGTGATATTCTTAAGGAAAAAAACCTACGATTGTTGAAAAAATCAATAAAATCTAACGACAAGTTTCAAAAATACATAATATCAAAATTGAGACAAAATCTTGGTTGTGCGTTAAATAAGTTGCGCAGTGTATTTTGTGAAATTGAAAAAAAAAACGAAGGATGAAGGTAATGAAAAGAAATAATGGGAAAAAAGATTATACTAAAACGGAGTAGTAGTAGAATTTTCTTTGACAATACCGAAACAGAATTATTGCACTCGACGCGCGTTTCGCTAACCATGTTAGCGAAACGCGCTTCGAGTGCAATAATTCTGTTTCGGTATTGTGAATAAAACTCCGTTTTAGTGCATGTTCCCGAAGGTTCCAAACCCCAACATAGTAAAAAAGATTGCATATTAAGAATTTTAGTTCTTATTATTATTATTAAATAAATATTAATATTAGTTAATAAAATTAATGTATAACAAAGCACGCAGTTTTTTTTCGTTACAGTATAAAAATTAAATATGTTCTTAGTAAGGTTTTAGAGTACAAACCGAGGTACAAACGTATTTCCTCTTTTGCATTAACATATTTTTCAGGGCCGGATCTAGCCATGAGCAATGAAGACTGAAGCTTTTAGCACTTGTTAAATTTAAGGCTAAAAGAACCTCGAGTGTTTAAGTCTTAATAATTTCAATTTAATTTACTAAACAATGTCTAAAGCAAACTAATAAGGTCGTTAGTCGTTACTACATCCTGTTTTATATACAGGGTGTCCCGAAATTAGTGTAAAATATTTTAACAGCGCATTCTACATATAAAATAGCCTCTAGTTTCTTTAAGAAACATATGTCGAAAAATGCACCCTAACAGAGTTACAGCCCTTAACAGGTTTCCTCCTGAAGATGGTTTTTAATCCATATTTCCGAAACGGTTACAGCTATGCCTTTGAAATTTTGGTATTAGGGTAATTTTAGCATGCGGATGATGTTTCTCAAATTAGAAAATTCAAATTTTAGTCAGAGCCGTGACATTTGGGGCGGTAAAGGTAACTAAACTGACATAACATTTTTGTGGGTTCCACTTTTAAATTTTCTCGTTTTAAAATCTGAAAAATCTGGATTTTTCTGCGTAAAAAAGGTACTCTTGTACCTTTGTATCGCTAAGATTCACCGTTTATGAGCAAATTGGCATTGAAAATATTTTGTCGCGTTATTGGATGGTGATAAAATCTAAATGAATGTAGTATTTTTTCTAGTTGGCTATATTACAGGCAATCGAATTTTATCATCATAGAAGTAACGCAACAAAATATTTTTAAAGCCAAATTTATAAACGGTGCATCTTATCGATATAAATTAAGAGTATCCTTTTTACGCAAAAAACCCAGATATTCGGATTTTAAAAGAAAAAAAATTAAAAGTGAACCCACAAAAATGTTATAACAGTTTAGTTGCCTTTACCACCCCAAATGTCACGGCTCTGACTAAAATTTGAATTTTCTAATTTGAGAAACAAAATCCTCATGCTAAAATTACCCTAATACCAAAATTTCAAAGGCATAGCTGTAACCGTTTCGGAAATATGGATTAAAAACCATCTTCAGGAGGAAACCTGTTAAGGGCTGCAACTCTGTTAGGGTGCATTTTTCGACATATGTTTGTTAAAGAAACTAGAGGCTATTTTAGATGTAGATGCGCTGTTAAAATATTTTACACTAATTTTGGGACACCCTGTATATAAAAAATCACTATGGGCCTCCACATTTTCGTTGCCCCTGAGATCCCACTGCACCCATAAATATTGAATGTATTTTTGAATAATATGTGTTTTTCACAGACTCTTGTTTCTTGTTGTAGATTTAAAAAAAGGGCTAGTGCTAATTTTCATAAATATATTACTAAACCTATATTATTAAATTAAAGGTATATTTAAACGATAACGTAAAGAATTATAAATGTTGCAAAATACTTAATTATGGGTTCAATTTGTATTGTTTGTGTGTTCCAATATCTCTATTGGCCAATTTTAAATTAAACTATATACGAACATTTGTGTATAACGATATAAAATAGTCATGAAGGAAATGATCGCAAGGGTAAATAAATGTAATATGTATTTAAAAAGTATTGTTTTAATTTTTTTCCAACATTTTCTTTACAGGCCGGTTCAGCAAATTTATTTGTAAATATGCTTTCGAGAGCGCTCACATATTCTACAATAGTCCTATATGGTAAAACTAAACCAGTTTTGTTGTATGCTTTTAACTGACAAATAGTTGTTTCGTCCCCTCCTAATAAATTGGCATTCTGTATACTTCCACAAACATGTTGCTACAAACATTTCCTTAAAAGATATTCTGTCACATAAACTAATGCATTTCCTTCAGGTATTTTAAGATTCCGGTATAGTCATGCATGTGAACTTTTATACAGTTAAATTTCTGCTTGGTAATGACTAAAGTTTCGGTGCATTGCTTCATAAGTTCAGGTGTTAGATTAAGTAAAACCTCATTGACATCTTCCATGCAGTTTGCACCATCCATACCAAAACTGTATGGGTGTGAGTTTTTTCACGTGAGCGCGGGAATTTCTAATATGCCCAAACAAGTAACCATTAACATCGAGGGAACCACGAAAAACAAAGAACAAATAGTCTCAGGACTCTGCAGGGACTCCAAATGTGATGTAATTTGCATACAGGAAATCCACAGGGATCTAACCGCCTGCCGACCAAGCGTTATCGGCATGAAATTAACTACAGAACTGCCACACAGCAAACACGGAAGTGCTGTTTTAGTGAAACCCCAAACCATATCTCCTTCAGTGGGTACCACAAACGAAAACGGCATTGAAATAGCAACCGTTGAGATCGGGAAGTGCACCATAACCTCAATATATAAGCCCCCCAACCAAGATTTTCACATCTCCAAAAAATTTTTACTCACGCAAACTAACCGGCTTGTCTTGGGCGACTAAAATAGTCATAGCATACTTTGGGGCTACAGGGATACCGACGCAAATGGAGGCGCTGTTGAGGAATAGGCAGAATCCAATTGCCTCTCCCTAATCCACGACCCGAAGCTACCGCACTCCTTCCAGAGTAACATATGGAAAATTGGGTATAACCAAGTTTTGCAAATGACAACATAGAAGATAGATGCACCAAAATTGTCTACGACCCTATACCGAAAACACAACACAGGCCAATCGGCATGTCAGAGTGTGGTGTGAGTCTAATGCAACAGCTCAGCAAAGCAAAACAAGAAGCATGGATCAATACGCTGGAGAAAATGGGCATGCCACATAGCAGCAAGATTGCGTGGAAGTTTGTCAAAAACTCAATGGCGACCCAAAGGAACAAAAACTACCCTGAAAGGTTACAGCAGACCCAGTCGCCACACAACTCCTACTAAACGGCAAATCTGACAAATACACTAAAGCCCGAAAAATACACAGAAACCCAGCTACAGAAACTAATCACCTTGAAGCACCTTTCTCTACCAAAGAACTCAACAACGCGATAAATGCAATGAAAACTGGGAAAGCGGCAAGAATCGATGACATATGTGCAGAACAACTTAAACACATGGGACCAATCGCTAGGAACTGGATCCTACGCAACCATTGCTGCAAAATTCCGAAACAATGGAGGAAATCAAAAGTCATTGCTCTGCTTAAACCAGGCAAAGACCCAGAAAGCCCCAGTAGCTACAGACCGATTTCACTGCTGCGCCTCCCCTTCAAACTTTACGAAAGGCTTATTCTGTCTAGGATAGACTATTTATTCCGCAACAAGGAGGTTTCAGACCCAGCAAATCATGCACTGGACAGGTCCTCGCCCTGACAGAGCATATTGAAGAAGGCTTTGAAGAAAAACGTGTGACTGCCGTCGCTTTTGTTGATCTTTCAGCAGCTTATGATACAGTGAGGCACAGAGCTGTACTCTGCAAGATTTAGGAAACGCTCAACGACCACCACCTTATGAGAGTCGTAGAATCACTACTACACAATCGGCGATTTTAGAGATGAAAAGCAGCAGGTGAAGAAACCAGAAGAACGGGTTACCTCAGGGAAGTGGTCTGGCACCAATGTTGTTTAACATATACACAAATGACCAACCCATCCCATCCTAACCCAACTGGTTGCAGAAGTTTCCTGTACGCTGACGACTTGGCAATCTGCGCCCAAGGCCAGCGCTTCCCGGATGTAGAGGAAAGACTTGAGAGTGCCCTTAACGAAATGTCCGCTTATTACAAAAGGAACTCTCTAAAACCGAACCCATCCAAGACTCAGGTATGCGTATTCCACCTCCGCAGCAAAGAGGCTAAAAGAAAATTGCACATATCTTGAAGGGGTAGTACCCTAGAGCATACAGACTATCCCAAATACCTTGGAGTTATCTTGGACAGATCACTCACATACAGGAATCAATGTCTTAAAACGAGGCAAAAGGTGACGTCAAGAAATAGTATCCCTAAAAAACCAACAGGGAGTAAGTGGAGTGCCAACCCCAGTATCCTAAGAACAACGGCACAAGCGCTGTGTATTCCACGGCAGAATATTCCTGCCCAGTATATGGAATAGATCAGCCCACACCAAGCAGGTCGACAGAGCGCTTAACGAGACATGCAGGATAGTGACAGGGTGTATGAAGGTCACACCAATACCCAGCCTAAATAGCGCGGCGGGTTTCTCTGCTCCTGCATCTCAGTGGAACGCAGCTAGAGAAGATAAAACAAACCTTCGACGAACGACAGGCACTCTATGATTTAAGAACCCCAAGGAAAAGGTTGAAATCACGCAGAGGCTTCCTCAGAAGCGTACCCGTCGAACCACCTGAAGACTTCCCTGCTCTGCCAACCTTCCCAAGCGGCCAACACATTAATTTTAAGACCTGGAGATCTCTAAACCGTATAAGGATAGGTGTGGCACCAGTCAAAACCAACATGATAACATGGCAGAAATCAACTGATGACGACCCCTACTGTGCGTGTGGCGAAGTGCAAAACATGGAGCACCTCCTCCTGTGCAAACTGTGCCCATACCAGTGTACCCTCGATGATTTGTGGCTTGCTAAACAAGAAGGACGTGCCCAGTACTGGGCTGAAAATTTATAATGCTGAGGTCCGGACACGATAAAGTAAAAAGTAAAGTATTAAATGAAGAACATCAAAAAAATAAATTATTCTGAAAGCTTTAAAGTAGTTTTAACGAACTTACAAAAGTTGGGCCCTTGGTCAGATACTACGCCTCAAACATCTAGACCCTTCGCGTTCAATTTCCTTATAGATTCAAACAAAATATCTTTCAACTCGTCTGATCTCGGAAATGTCTTTTAAAACAAATAAGTAGTTGGTTGTTTCCAAATATTGGCAATTCATCTAGCGATCAAAACCAAGGCATTGCCCGCCACCTCTGCAGATCTTCCTGGGCCTTCCTCAAAGCCGATTATCTTGTCTTTTGAAATTTCATTATGACTTAATTGAAATTTCGCCTACACATAAAATGCAATCTTTAGCTCTCTCTTGCAAAAGTTTAAGTTGTAGCTCGATTACCCGAAAAACGAAATCATAAAATCCTGAATTTCGTTCCAAGGTAGACTGAGAAGGCAAGCGGAACACTGTAGATAATTTCTTATAAACTTCTGGACCATGAAAATGTATACTTAGAGCAAATTGTTTAAATTCATCTGTGTATCGACAGCCTTTTGGAGCTTTGTTCATAAGCGAAAGTTGAGCTTTCATAAAAGCACGGGATTTGGCTGAGTAATTATCTGATAAAAACTTCTCAACATCGTCCAGCGTTATTCCCGTTTCAAGCCTTTTTTTTCAAATGGGTTGCTTCTTTTTCGAGAGTACTAATAGAGTGGTAGATGAAAAGTCCTGCGCTGTCTGCAAACAAAAATAAAAAACCTGCTGAAAAATATTGTTGAAGATAGCCAGATAGATTTTAGTCTTTGTAGTAGGTACCTCTCTCTCTCTACAACTTTCTTATGACAGACAAAAAGAAACCTGGGCCCTCTCCAGTCTCCAGCAGCTTCAAGGATCCTGTTCAACGCAGCGACCAGATAATCCAAGAAGCAGAGGATGCTAAGAATCCCTGGAGTGGACTAGGCTGCCAAATAAAATACAAACCCTGCACAAAACTGGACATTGCCACTTTTAATATCAGATCACTAGCTAAAGATGAAAAACTCTACGAACTAGAGGAAGAAATTTCGAAAATCAGATGGGACGTAATAGGACTATCTGAAGTGAAAAGACACACAGGTTTGGCATGGAAACGGACAGCACTGAACAGGAACAGATGGAGAGAATTAGAGGAGACCTATATCCAGAACTTCAAACCTGGATGAATAGTGGTCAATGATGATGAGTAGGTACCTATAGACTGGGTCACTAGCTTCTAAAGAGGGTAATTTCTAGGTACAACCAAAGTCTAGAGAATTGGTACAGCATTATCAGTACTTCTTCATCATTACATCACAATGATTTCTGCGTGTTCGTCAAAGTATGACAGCACATTTAAAATTATTTTCTAACCAGCAAATTTTGGAGAGGCGACGTGCGACGTTCAAATAGGCGAGGACGTGACAACCCTGGAAAACGAATGGCGCAGCAGTAGAATCGAATCGGTGTTATATACTACGGAGTATATAGATTTTTTTTATGGCAGTGGCACACACACTAAAGGGAGATCCTATGGCGCTCGACGAGCGGTGTGTGTGCGAAGATGTTGATTAACACGGTTTTTGAATATTTGTAGGTTGTAATTAGTGGGAAACAGATGTCCTGGAAGTGAGTTCCACAGTGATGCAGTGCGCCAAACAAAGGAGATTAGAAATAAGGCGTAGATATAGTTATTGTACGATAGCAGAGTCGACTCATGGCGTTATGCAATTATGATAACTGTACTGGCGAAGGTGTATTGGCGAAATAAAAGGTGTTACTCAAAAATTAATCGTTTACAGATCAGAAGTCGGGATAACCTACGTATTGTGTTATTTGTTGTGACGAACGGTGAAATATGAGATTTCGGCGAGTTAAATCGCAGTGGCAACTTCTTCTTTTTTTGTGAGTGGCGATATCACAAAATCTCATAACAGGCGGGCGTTTGTTGCTATCCTTGACAGTGGATTGACATTTGGCGATTTTTCAGATATTCACGATAATAATAAACAAGTGTGTGCTAATTAATTAGTGATTATTGTAAAAATTGTGGCGTATTTTAACTGTGTTTATTGGCATTGGTGTTTCAAAGGCGTTTTTCAAGTGATTTCCTATGGAGGAAGGCAAAAGTGACGAGTTAGAGCTCGGTTACGAGTTGGCATTGAGCGACGGTGACCACGGCGAAGGCGATTCGGCGATGAAAGACGAAACAGTCTTCATGGTACAAAAGCTGTTGAAAGGCGGTTTGGCAACTAGTATCCAGCAGATTGTGGCGGCCGAAATGGCAAGGGCGGCGAAGCAAAAGGCGACCGAAATGGCAAAGGCGACGAAACAAAGGGCGGTCGTTGGTACTGGCGGTACCAAGGGCATCAGGTAAGGCGAAAAATCAGGTGAGAGCGTTCCTCAGGTGGTAGTAGAGCATGCTTGTAGCGATAGGGCGGACTCCGCTTGAAGTTCGGGCTGTATGGGGTCAAGGGCAGGCAGCGACATTATTGACCCTTTCGATCGTGATAGCCAGGACTGTAACGTAGTCAGGTGGTTGAGCAAAATTGATCAGTTGGGCGATATTCACGAATGGTCGAACTATGAGAGAGCGTATTTTATGCAGGCGAAATTGCAAGGCGCAGCAAGGGGCTAGTTTAATCGGCTCGATGAATATGACCTCTCATGGGAAGACTGGAAGGCGGCTCTTAGGAAGGCGTTTCCTAGAGTGCCTGACTTTGCCCAGCTGCTCAAGGCGATGATGGCGAGGGTTAAATTGGACGGCGAAACCATAACCCATTATTATCATGATAAAATGGCGTTGATCGAAAGGTGTGAGCTTTCAGGCACAAAGGCGCTTTCGTGTCTGATTGACGGTCTACCTTTTGATCTACAGGCGAATGCGAGGGCATTTGGTTGCTCTCCCCCTAGCGACTTGTATACTGGCTTTCATTCCTCTTTTGACAGATATCGGCGCCCATCAACCGATATTGTGGAATTGAAGGGGCGAGGAAGTCCAGGATCATACGCAGGCGAAGGCGACGAAGACTTTGCGGTCTTCTGAGGCGATTCTCAAATTAAGAGAGGCGTTCGGCGAATTTTGGGTACCTAAGGCGTATTATTTCCAACCGCTGGCGCGGGCTGGCGTTTACTGGCTAGGCGTTTGCTGACTTTTTGGCGAGACGAGGTGCAAAGGGCGAATGGTCAAGTTGAAAGGTGCATGCGAGTCTGACTGGCGAGGTGCAAAGTGCGAATGGTCAGGTTGAAAAGTGCATGTGAGTGGATCTGACTGGCGAGGTGCAAATGGTGAATGCTCTGTTGGCGAAAGGCGAGAGCTATGGCGATTTAAGGTCCACACTTCTTTTGAGACAGCAAAAGGCGAGTGAGAACCTGACAAAGGCGTAATATAAAGGTGATATTCGATAAAAGGCGTAAGGTTGCAACCGCAGGCGAAACCCTTAGGGTAGGCGATTTGGTGTTATATGGCGAATGCACAGATCAATAAGATCTGGTTGATTTACTGGCGAGTTAAATTAATGAGGGCATTAATTGTTGCAGGATGGCCGAATGTAACAAGCAAATTTTGGAGAGGCGACGTGCGACGTTCAAATAGGCGAGGACGTGACAATACCCTGGAAAACGAATGGCGCAGCAGTAGAATCGAATCGGTGTTATATAATACGGAGTATATAGATAGATTAGAAATAAGGCGTAGATATAGTTATTGTACGATAGCAGAGTCGACTCATGCCGTTATGTAATTATGATAACTGTACTGGCGAAGGTGTATTGGCGAAATAAAAGGTGTTACCAAAAATTAATCGTTTACGATTTATTAGTACTTACAGCTAAATGTAAATAAATAAAGAGGAAAAATAACTTGAAGTGAAGTACTAGCTACCAAATGAACTTGATGTAATAGTCTTACCTATCTTGATATTTGACTCCGTTTGATCGACAACATCCATTTTATTACACAGATCTGTGTGAGCACAGGTATCTTCGAATTCCGTGCGATTTGGTTCCTTGTCTTGGATACCTGAATTATTTTCAGAACATGTAATATACAATAAAAATACTATTAAATACCGATATGGCAAATTTCTATTCATGGAAAAAGTAGCAGGCTAGGCAATTTGAGAAGGGTATTTATATACCATAATATTGTTTATCTAATTATCTAATACATATTTTGGAGAAGTAAAAATTATGTCAAAAGAGTTTAGAATCCACAATAACTGCAAAATTTCTATAGTTCAATAAAAATAATCGCCGGAATTTTGTTCTGTATTTAAATATGTATAGTGAAAATATTTAAAAAGACAAGACTGGTAATAAAACGTCGAACAAAGCAAGCTGTAGTCATTCCTCACTCTAAACTAATCATAGGCATTTATTTAAACCACAGGCACCTGTATCTTTATTATATCAGGTAGGCGTAATTGAAAGGTGAGCAATTTTTGAACAAAATTCCACCACCGAAACCCAAGTGTCCACAAAAGGACACAGAATGCTCTCAGCCAGATTGTAATATTGTCTTTCTCTTTCCCAGGTAGAGGAAAAATAAAGCAGCCAGGGTGATATGCTTTATTATTTTACTTTTATTGAGGGTCGTCCTCGTAGGTACTATTGTTTGAATTGGCAAAGTTTACAGATCTTTTATTCTGTAGACTTTGGAATTGGTATGGAAACACAAAATACCCTATAGCTTTCTTTGTAGCACGTTTACCTGCCAATCTCGTCTTTTTATATTAAGGATTTTCGCTGTGAACTGTGATAGCAAGACTACATTTCCTAATGTTTGATCTATAACTTAAATTCAACGTAGTAATAATTAACTTACTGGTTGTTGGTTTGGGCAAAAACAATGTGGGAACCGCATTATAAGAGAGACGTTGTTTTGAACCTAAAAAACAATCGTCGGTAAAATGCAGGCTACAAACTCTTATTCGGTTATAGCATTGCTGTGGAGTGATATTAGCGAAATGATGGTCCGCGATAAAGCCCAACTGGTTTTTCCATTTTTGGCATCTGTAAACAAAAGGCATAATTTTTCAATGTGCTTAAAATTTGTTGCTTGACAACTTTGCCAATTAAATCTACAGCAAAATCATGCCATTTTGGTTTTCTCGAGGCAGGCCAAGATAAGTGCTAATTTAGGCTTGCGTGGCAGCATATAATTTTCCCAATAGTACGGCGGTTAATCAGCGATATTGGGACCAACCTTGCATTTTTGAGTAGAGCACTGAGATTTGGCACAGTGGTAGTGCATACCCATACCTCACTTTTAAGAAGTGGAACCAAGTTTGCAATCACGGGAGAGCAGCGGTATAACGGGTTGCATACCTGCCAAATTTGGGAACACTGCTAAACGAGCACACCCGATCCTTTCTATGGGTGAATGTCACTCACAAATAATACGGGAAGTATTCTGAAACATAACTGCCATCCGCATGGTGGCAGGTGGCCTACCCTCTAGGCGCAGAAACTGATAAATCCACAAGAAAGGACCTATAAATAAAACATAATAATCGATGTATTTATTATTATTTTAACGTAATTTCATCCTACTCGGAAATTCTTCCGCCGAGGAAACCGATGATTTATTCAATTTGAATAATCGTAAGTGCTCCTCTAAAAGCTCTAAGCAGGCTGTGATGACTGTGGACACTCTAGGGTGAGACCAGTGGTTAAAGTTTGTGATTGAGAGACTTGAGCAAGGAACTGTGTCAATCCTAGAGCCAATTAAACGAAATAAGCTACTAATTTGTAGCGATTCTCCAGTTCCAAAGGACAACAATAAGAGCAAAGAGCCAAATTAAAGCACTGAAAACCGGCTAATTTCGACGAGTTCTTCAGCCACGAGAGCCACGAATTTTCACCAGCATTCTTAAGCACAAATGGCAATACGAGGTCTACAGCTAAGTCAGAGGTTTTGAGTCAATATCTCGCTTGCTCGTCTAAATCCGCAGCAGAATGTTCCAATGCCCAGGCCAAGATTTTGGATGGAGGATCAATTATACACTTGATGAAGCCGGGTATTTGTCTCATTTTCTATGACTGTCAAAAAAGTTTCCTGGCATTCATTGAAAGGAGGGAATGTTCTACGGTTTTCCGATTGAATATAGTTTGGGATTTGTAAGTACTTTGAATTAGAAGCCTTTAATACATATGATACGTTGTTTGAGTTTAACATAAGTATTTTTGGTCAAACAGGTACCTTAAGAAAAACCTGAAGGGGCTGACCTGCGAGAAAAGAGGAATCGGTCCCCAGTTAAGAGATAGACACCAAAATGCCAGCTAACTGGATGAGCTTCCTTCGGAATTCCGAAAACAGAACTGATCTGTATCGCATTCTGACTAGGAGCATATCTACTTACACACCAAAAAATAAGTCCATTCTTGTGTCTACATATGACAACTCCATAACGTCAAACCATGCGGATGTTAATATTACTAGTCTTACTCCATGTAACCATGAAGAAGCCGACTCTCGCATGTTTGTGCATCTGGCTCACATGCTAAAGTATGGATACAGAAAGGTTCTGATCAAAACATCAGATATAAATGTGGTTGTGTAAGCTACATCATGCTGGGCCAAACTACAGGAGGTTGAGGAGTTAAAGACTGGAAAGCAACATAAGTATCTACCTATTCACGAAATCTCATCGGCATTAGGCAATTATAACACTAAAATCATTTAACTAATTATTTCTTAGCAGGGCCAGCATTATCTACTGTACTTATAGCATTCAATGCTCTCTCAGATTGTACAAGATTGAAAAGAATACAACCTTGATTGTCTTAAAGCTGCACCCTGAAGTCGTCCCTTTTCTAGAGATGCTGATGCAGGTAGAGGGAGAGGAGGCAAAGCCTGGTATACATGGCCATGTACGACCCGTGAGTATCCATATCTACAGATACTAATAAACGTAGGACCTCGGCTTTACCACAATTTAGCTCTATTCTTTTTTTAATGCAATTTACAGTGTTAAGCAGACGAAAGCCTCACCAAATGCCGTCGGGCGCTCTTCGCTAAGGGAAAACCCCTAGACAGCATTCCTCCGACCGAAGATTTCCTAGATCTCCAAATTTTGAGCACTTCTTACGAGGCGCAGAAGGCCAGACAAGCAGTCTCCCCAATCCTGAACGACTTGAACCTGCCATCACCGCCAGTGTGCGGCTGGAAAGCCGGCCTGGAAGGATGGAAGTTGATCTATAGAACTAACCGCACAAGAGGCTTGTAAAGAAACGCTGGTGTCATGCAATGGGAAATGCAACTTCGCTAAATATAACGTGCTTTGCCATGAGTTTCGTAGTTGCCCGTTCCCAAAGGACCTTAATTAATGGCAAACACGTGCCAAAGTCTGATATTTATGGCTCAAATTTGTGACGTAATAGATTTTGTATTATTACATTCTGTGATTACGTCTAGTGCAAGGAATAATATCATCCATTAATAACGACATGGAAAAAAGCTAAACGCTTTAAATGATGGTGTTAACTGTCTGTTTGCATTAAATACAGCTTTTCTTAATCTTATAATTTTCTGTCCATCTTACAACTGAGGTAACCTAAAGTTAACTGTTTTGAGATTAATATATTTATGAGCATACCAATTTTAAAACTATTTTCCTTTTTAAAAAGAGTGTATGGGTACATTGGGAGCTGATGTATTTATATTTTGCCTGTGGAAATGGACTGACTTACAAAAATACCTACCTTAACACTACAAAATCGATTTCAATAGTTTCTGCGCCTAGGGGGTAGGCAACCTGCCACCATGCGGCTGGCACCGGCCCAGTTACGTTCCAGTATACCAGTTACGTTCCAGTATACCTCTCGTAATATTGGTGAGTGATAGTTACCCATAGAAACGGTCGGGTGTGCTCGTTTAGCGACTTTCTGAAATTTGCCCCTGGTAGGTATACAATCCGCCATATCGCTGCTCTCCCGTGATCGCAAACTTGGTTCCACTTCTTAAAAGTGAGTTATGGATATATACTACCACATTGCCAAATAGCAATGTTCTACTCAAAAATGCAAGGTTGATTTGACTAACCGCCGCGCCGTACTAATTTGCGAAATTGCCAAAGAGAAAAAAATTATAAAAATGAACAATTTTTGCGGATAAATGATTTTTTTGTGCAGTAATATAAGCTACAACATATCGCATTTCTTTCTTGATGTAAAGAAATCAGTTACATATAGGTGCTAACAGATCTATAAAATCAAAATATAT
>MU183851.1:73331-107495 GCA_016904865.1 Pissodes strobi | reverse complement strand
TATTCTCGGACAGCTTAGTACAGCAATTAAGCATGTCGATATTACGAGTTTAGCAATATTATTAACATTTTATTTGAAATTGAACTCTACTACAAGACTAAAACTTCTTAGTATCTTTCCAAGCATAACAGTTATTTACACTTTTGGTAATAAAAATTATAAAAGCAATTTCTCAAAACTATGTATAGTAGATAGCTGAAGTCCGTTCAAGTCTATTGCGCTGTTACGTCATATCATTCCATCTTTCTTTATGCAATTAACGTATGTACTAAATTGGTCCGTCAAATTGGAATCTTTGACATCGATTGGCGTCAATGTCAAAATATCATAACGAAAATAACAGATTTAATTCATTTATTAATTTATTGGTAGTTGGTTTGTGTTTTACGCTAATAATTGCTAATAAAAACCGTTTTGAGATGCCCCACCGGTTCAGTGCGAAAGAGCAAGCTTTAATTTTAAAATTAGTGCATTATTTCACACGTGAAAAAGATGCTGGTAGGCCACTTTTACCCTGGAAAACTGTGCACAATGTAAGTAATATATTTTTTTATTTATTTGATAATACTAAAAAATGATATCTCTAGAAAAATGTTTTTGTTTTTGATGCGTAAATATCTTACGCGGCGATATGAGGACAAATCTCGACAAATGAGACGGAAATGCGCAAACCAATTCTAGCCGCTAGGACGGTATTATATACAATTTTGCCATTTAAAATCGTTTTAAATGGATTTTAGACGATAAAAAAGCATATTTTAAGTTAAACGAACCGTCAAAAGTATTATTTTTTAATTATTATATTCGCAGTATATTTGGATACATAGTACAGCTTATTTTTAAGGGAGGGTTGAATTTAAAATGAATTTTCGCTTCAAAATCCACGACAAATTCGTCTGAAGCCATGGCTATCGACCTAAAAGAGTCAGAATTTTCGCATTTTTATACAATTTTGCCATTTAAAATCGTTTTTACATGGATTTTAGACGATAAAAATCATATTATTATTTTAAATTAAACGAACTGTCAAAGTATGATTCAGATGCCCAGACGCTTAAAACAATATTGTCATAGCCCTCTTCTAAAATTTGAAAAAGTTGGTTTTTGACTTTCCCAAAACAAAGGATATCGGCGCACGATTACTAAGTAAATAAGCTGTTGTATGTATGTTGATGTTATTCCTGGTGGCATTATATTTTCGTGTCGAATTTGTGCATTGAATTAATCCACTTCGAAGCTGCCATAAGTAATAAGTATGTAAAATTGATAAAAACGGAACGTGCTCTGGAATAGAAAACAGGTACAGAGACATATTTTGGCTAGTGTAAAAAATAAGGTACGAGTCTATCTAAGACGTACGGATCTTTTCTTTTACGTCAGAAATTCTGACGTAACAGCGCAATAGCCTTGAATGGATTTTACATTAAATTTGAAAGGGGTTAGGTATTTTCTCGAAAGAAGATATTTCATTTAGATTTCAATATTTTTTTTTTGTAGAACTGGAAGCAACAAGTTCCAAAATCCTTGTAAAATCTGGCAAATTCAAATGCTGTACGAAATTTGTTTAAAAATATGCCTTCTCTTACAGCAGATTTTATGGTGTTACAGATACGGTGATTTAGAAGCAAATCAGCAAAAGGGAGACGGTGGACTTTTGATGGTGCTCCAACTATATTTAAGCGAAGTTCGAGATGCTACAAATTACTGCGATCCTTTGTTGCACTCTCACATTAAATGTCATTTGTGAAATACATAACACTCTTGTTATTGTTTATGGCAGCTTTTTTTAAAATATGGATCAAAAAAACTTGTTTTTATTGTGCACTTTTAGATTCTTCCGTCACTTTTACAAAAATGTAGCTCAAATAACATTTTGACCATTTACTTATATTTTTGCTGTAAAGTAGATTTACATTAGTTCTGTTAACTTGATTTGTTAAAAAGATATTGAATATTGTCAACAATAAAATACACCAAAAAATATGTGCACTCACTTTATATCCCAAGTCGATTTTTGATTAATAAATAATTTTAGCCATTTCTATTGGAAGAGTTAATGTGCACTGAGTGTATTCCTATTTTTCATTAACCAACATCAGTGAACAGAGACGAAAATACACTGAGTGCGCACTAACTCTTCCAATAGAAATCGGTATTTAATAAAGTAACATAAAATGCGATTATTTCAAATTTTTGCGGCAAATTGCTCAGCGCTGCCAGCGCCATCTACGTTCACCTTCCATCATGCGAGACAAAGACGGAGCGTTAGAATGGGATAATATTTTAACACACTGTTGAGTGTCTCAACCTGGTCTCTGGTAATACTAACTTAGAAGGAAAGTAAGTTTTTGTGGAAAACCCATGTCTATGACAATAATATATCAATGATTCTTAATAAATCATAACTGCAATCAAGTAGGCTTAGACTTGTGATGTCAAAATCGCCTCACGCTGATAGTAATTTTCTCTAGCTTCTAATTACTGTTTACAATTAAATCATGGTAGTGAACAACCAAAAAAAACTTAAAGTATTAATTTGAGATAGGCTGAAAAGAACTCTTAGGGTTAACCCATCTTCAGCAAAGTTATCTGAATACAGAGAATATAGAAATCGCCTTAATAAAATAATTAAATCTACAAAAAATTACTATTACAAAGATAAATTTAATCAGAACTCGCATGATATTACAAAAATTTATAATTTGGTTAAAGAGGCAACAAACGAAAACCTAACAAAAAGCTTTATTACTTGCATAAAAGATGAAAAGAAAAACAAGATTTTAAAAAAAATAAAATTGCTGACTTTGTAAATACCTATTTTATTAATATAGGCAAAGAAATGTCCAAAAAAATTAAAAGTCGCTCCAGCTCGTTTCAATTTGTAAATAGCCTCTCTATTCAATGTGTTTAAAACCGACAAACCGTACTGACATTTTGGAACATATAATAAGTTTAAAAAATGGTTGCTCCCCGGGGTTAGACAAATTGACTACTAAAATTATTAAACAACTGCATATCCATCTCTTAAATCCCTTAGTTCATATAATTAATCTGATTTTTAAAACAGGAAAAGTACCCACACAGTTTAAGACCTCCGTAATAACCCCAATCCATAAAGCTGGAGATAAAGAGGATATAGGTAACTATAGACCAATAAGTATCATCCGAAATTTAGCAAAGTTATTTGAAAAATGTCTTAAGGTTAGACTACTTGAATTTTTGGACTCTAACAAGCTCTTATCTGAAAATCAGTTTGGTTTTAGGCGGGGATTGAGTACTTCGCATGCAGTTTATGAACTGGTTTCTGAAATTATGTGTCATTTAAATAATGGAGATAAATGCATTGCTTTGTTTTTGGACTTAGCGAAGGCATTTGACGCGGTATCGCATCCTATGCTCCTTCAAGCCTTGGAGGGACATGGGGTTAGGGGTGCTGTGTTGAATGTTTTTGCGGATTATCTGATGCATAGAACTCAACATGTCAAGGTTGCAGAGGTTTTAAGTGAACCAAAGACGGTTCAACATGGATACTTGGTCCAATTATTTTTTATATTTATGTTAATTATCTTTGCAGCCTTGAAGTTGATGGTAAGATTGTTGCCTATGCTGATGATACTGCGGTGGTATTTCATGCGCGGACATGGAAATTGGTAGGTGAAAAATTGAAAAAGGATTTTGCCAAAATTAGGAACTATTTAGAGACAGCCAAATTAACTTAAATACAAAGAAATCTCATTACATTGCATTTTCTATAACAATGGCTAACAGACCAGTTTTTGATCAAATTAGACTTGACAATGTAGAGCAGCCTTTGAAACAAGTATCCCACATTAAATATTCGGGAGTTGTTCTGGATAAACACCTGAAATGGGATCAACATGTGCTTTAGGTACTTAAACAAAAAAATTATGTTAAATTAAATTAATTAAATTAACTTTATGACGCAGAAGTTATTACTGATGATTTATAAGGCACTTGTTGAGCCCCTTTTAAGGTATGACATAGTTGTATGGGGTGCGATGTACGACTCAAATCTTGCTCAACAGTCAACTGAAAGTACTCTATAGAAATTAACAATTTAAAAATCTCATATATACTTGTAGTGTTTTGGTTTTTACATACAAATGAAATATTAAAATCAAATTGTGTGTCCCATAATTTTATGACCCTGCTCATGAACTGAGCCTGCCTCAGTCAAGATGCGATTTAAACTTGCGTTTTATAACATATCTGGTTCCTAAATTTTCTAACCTAATTCCATCAAGTATTAGAAATGTTAAAAAGTACAAAAATTTTAATATTTTATTTAAAAGGTATTGCTGGGAAAATCGTGAAAAATTTTTACGCTTGTTTTGATTTTTGATCTTTGTTTTTTCCGTTACTTTCTTTTTATCTCCTATTCTCTTATTGTGATACTGTAATATTTGTGATAATGGTAATACTTGTGATAATTGTGATACCTGATTGCATTAATTTTAGTTTTGGTTCCTATTTTTGTTGGTATGGCTAAAAGGTCATTATAGAATTATAGAGAACAAATAATATAATATATTAAGACTATATAACTAAGTAGGAATAAAATTAAGTGCATACAGGTTTTTCTTAAACCTAGACGCATTTACAGAGAACATTTTTAATTTTTGTAATTTATTGTAAATGTTTATTTTCTTTGTACATACGCCTTTGATCAATAAAAGTGAGGGGATCAGAGTGTACTGTTCTCCCTCAAAATGTAAATCAGTCGCTTACATCATGAGGATTTAAAAATGTAAGACCAAATGTTCGTTTCTATATTCGACTGTAAGGCCGTAATTTTTCTATACCACGATTGGGCAAGGTGAAAGCAACACCCGATTATTTCAATTCAAAATCAATAACAATTTACGAAATTCTTAATGTAATACCATTATCCTTACAAATATTGATTATTAAGTTGAACAGATTTTTATACGTTTCTGTTCGCTGATTTGGTAACAATGAAAAAATTAATGAAAATAATGCCCGTTAAAATAACCAAGTAAAGTAAAAAATTGGCAGAAACACTTTGTGCAGTAATTAAACGTACCATCTAAATAAATATGTGTAATTTTTTCTAACATCTGAATATTAGATTGACACGAAAATATCGCTATCTCTTCGATTCTACTGTTACAAAGTAAAAACTGCTCACCCCTACTACAAGTTCGGATGTTCGCCTTGTCAAGTAAACTTGGCTGCATTTTTCTACGAGCATTATAGATGTTTCTTCGGACATAAGCAACGTCAGATGTAACAATTATTGTGGATGACAGATTTTCTTGAAGCACTCTGCGAATAATCTTCGCAGGTTTTTCAGATAGATCCTCTACAGCTTTTCGTTTGCAGGCAGTATTAACGATTTGACGGTTTAACTCCCCCACAACGGCATCATGGGAATGTTCTTGTATATGTTTTCTAATAGTCATATTATTGTCACCTTCGCCCAAAGTAAGGACAAATGATTTGCACTTTCTATTTGTGCAAGTCCATCGTTTCTCACCAGTTTTCAGGGGCTTTTGGAAACCGTATTTATAGTTATTAATAACTATTAACTGTTTTCCTCGCTCACTCGAAATTATTTCGAAATTCATCACGAAAATACAACACAACTTTAAACACAAGTGATAGCCACAGAGCAAAAATGCAAACTAAAACTTCAATATCTATACAATTCCTTCACACCCCCAATATAATTTATTGCACTCTCTATTTTGTTAAGGGGAACCAATATACCAACGACCTTTTTGTGTTTGAGAACCAATTTACATATTATTAACAGATGTTTCAAACTACCCTTTTATTTCCTACCTGCCGGGAACCGGGAACCGATTTACTAATACCCCACTAGGCTAGGCCACAGAACAATGAAATCCGCCAGACACGACGCGACGCACGGTAAAAAAATGTAGGGGATATTGAGGCAATAAGGGCCGAGCTTCACGTGATTTAGTTCGGTCGAGCGCTATCGGGGAATACAGAGTAAAATTTTCCGTATTTAGCAAGTAATAATCGGAGGGATTTTAAAAATGAAATATGTTTTCAATAAAATTTTAAAAAATATACACTGCGCCACTTATTTAACGCACAACCAAAATTTTGTCTCAGTTTTGATATTATGTATTTTTGAAACTTGTTGTTAGTTTTTATTGATTTTTCAAGAATCGTAGGTTTTTGCCTAAGAATATCACTGCTTTTATGGTTTATCGAAACTTCAGAAATGACAACGATATCAGTTTCTGTTGACAGTTCAGCAATAATTCGCGGATAATAGAACGGCAGTCCAGAAATTTATCTCGTGATGAGTGTGTTGAGGCAGTTACATTACATGGTGAAGGGTGGAGTTACAGCCGCATAGCTGGCAGGTTGGGGGTATATCACACAACTATGGCGCGGGTAGTTCAAAGGTACAGAGAACAAGGAGAACATTCGAGACGGGCAGGTCAAGGTAGACCTCGTGTTACGGCTCCTGCCCATGATCGTTTTTTAAGAGTAAGTGCTGTAAGACAACGATTTACAACTGCAAGGAATTTAAGATCTCAACTTCTAGACGCAGGAGGTCCGCTCATATGCACTCAAACTGTGCGCCGAAGACTGAGAGAAGCAAACTTAAGACCTAGAATTACTGCTCGAGGACCCTCATTAACACGTAGATCATCGAAGGGCCAGATTAAATTTTGCTAATGAACACGTTAATTTGTTGGAGGCAGATTGGGAACATATTCTTTGGACTGATCAGTCAAGGGTCAATTTGTTTAATTGTGATAGACGTATCCGCGTCTACCGCAGACCCCACGAGCGATACAGTCAGTGCAATTTTCTCCACACAACTTTATATGGAGGTGGATCCGTCATGGTGTGGGGTGGAATATCTTTGACGGGGAGAACGGACTTGGTAATTGTAAATGGGAATATGAATTCTGAAAGGTACATTACAAATATTCTTGAAGAACATGTTGTGCCTTAGGCACCGTATATAGGAGCCAATTTTTTGCTTATGCATGACAATGCGCGTCCCCACACGGGTCTTAACGTAACAAATTATCTCGCTGAAGTTGGAATAAATTACATAGACTGGCCAGCCAGTAGCCCCGATCTAAATCCCATTGAACATGTTTGGGATACTATGGGTAGGTGGCTACATAGTCAAGGACGACAACCACAAAACTTACAACAATTGGGAGAACGCTTGGTCGAATTTTGGAACGGCCTAGATCAGAACGAAATAAGACCCTTAGTTTTAAGTATGAATCAAAGATGTCGGGAGGTCATTCGAGCCAGGGGTGGAAATACCAGATACTGCTTCTTTATTTACTTAATTTTTATGTGTTTATTATGTTGTTGTTGCGTTAATTAAAGCAATTCCTTCATTTTGGATTGTTATTATTTCACTTTACATTTCACTTTACATTTTACTTTTTTCGAAACAATTCGAATCGCTTTCAATAATATTAAGATATCGAAGATAACAAAAGTGTAATATCGGTATTCATTTTATTAATTTAATAAATAATGACTACGTGACCAAAACATGTAGGATATTAAATTTAATAAAAATCACGTTGATCTAAAAATTGGGTATTTAATGAAGTAACAGAGAAAAACAAATGAATAAAAAAAAGAAACGTAAGGGAAGCAAGCGGCTACAATTTGGCTATAATTGCAATAATTTGCAATGGCCAGTATACCCTACAGGGTGTTTCGAATTTTCGGAGAAAAACATAACATCTTTATAACACCCGGTATAACACCAAAATTAACCGAAACCATAAAATTAGTGATATTCTTAAGGAAAAAACCTACGATTGTTGAAAAAATCAATAAAATCTAACGACAAGTTACAAAATACATAATATCAAAATTGAGACAAAATCTTGGTTGTGCGTTAAATAAGTTGCGCAGTGTATTTTGTGAAATAAAAAAAAAAACGCGCGTTTCGCTAACCATGTTAGCGAAACGCGCTTCGAGTGCAATAATTCTGTTTCGGTATTGTGAATAAAACTCCGTTTTAGTGCATGTTCCCGAAGGTTCCAAACCCCAATATAGTAAAAAAGATTGCATATTAAGAATTTTAATTATTATTATTATTATTATATAAATATTAATATTAGTTAATAAAATTAATGTATAACAAAGCACGCAGTTTTTTTCGTTACAGTATAAAAATTAAATATGTTCTTAGTAAGGTCACCGAACATTAACAAGACAAGAAGGATCACTGGAAGCTCCTCCCCTTGTTATGCCTATCGCACTCGAATATCGGATGCTACTCTTTTTCGATCCCTCGAAGTCGCCGCCGGGCGAGATGCATAAACCTGCTGTCCGTCGTTTGATAATAGCCGGCCACACACACAGAGGTTTATCTGAAGGCTTTATCCAGCGCGGTTTAAGTCTCTGGTCTTTCACGGATTTGACATGTGACAGACTAAATCTTTGTGACTCCACTAACTTAAAAGAGAAGTCCGCAGACAACTCTGGCGTACTTAATCTGTCACAGACAAAACTGTCTGTTAGTGGCGAAATCTTTCAACTTATCTGCCGACTTTATCGAAACTGTGAGAATTCAGTTTTGGCAAAATTCTTTAGTGAAGGTCTTTACCAGTTCTGCTGGCACGTTGTAATTTGTTGTTGGTGAGAAGATGCCCAGGAGAAGCATAAATAAAAAAAAAGATGCATTGTGTTTGGCTATGATTAACATACATCTTATGACAAATGCTTTGCATTCTATAACCACAAAACGGCGAAGTAAATGGGTAAAAAATGGTTACTGCAAAAAGAAACTCTAAGCCATTTGTCTTTATCAAACAAACTCAGACGAAATGAGCCCGATGATTTTAGAAACTATTTAAGAATGGGTACTACAAGTTTTGAAAAGTTATCGTCTATAGTAAAAGAAGGATTAACGAAGCAGCCTACTGTCATGCGAGAACCATATCTCCAGAGGAATGTTTGGAAGCCACTCTTAGATTTCTTGCAACTGAGAGATCTTATGAAGATCTAAAATACTCTATTGGAATTTCTGGCCGATTTAACCCGTCACTGAGTACTGTTTTGTGTGGTAACAAGAAACTTAAACTGCCTATTTTAACTTTCAGAGAAGTATTTGCCTGATAAAACCGTGGAGCGTCTGGCGCGTGCTGACCCACTAACGAACAGATTTGTCGACAGACTTTGACTGTGCCGTATAAAGTCTGCAGATAATCCTCTGTGTGTATGGTCGGCTAATGTTCGGTGGCGTAGAGAAAAGTAAAGAAAAATACCAGTTGTCTTTATAATTTTTGTTTTTAAATTAAAATAAGCATTTACTTAGTGTTTTGTGTTTGGTCTTGCAATAAAATGCCACGAATCTGTTGTGATGATGGATGTTATAGTAGAGAAGGGACACAAATATCACTATTTCGGTGCCCCAAAGATGAAAGTAGGTAAATAAAGTGTTTTGGATGTCGATTTGGTTTTAAAATGTGAATATTGTATAATAAACTATAATAATAAAGAGTTGTGTTATCTTTCTTTTGAGTTTTAAGTGATCTTTTTGCTTATATGAGGCTCTAGAGGTATTCACGATAAAGTTATTACTAATATTTTTAGATGTCAACGTTGGAAGCTGGCCTTGGGATTTGTAAATAGGCATAGGTATGCCAACATGACAACTGAACAATTTAATAATAAATTAAGAGTGTGCGAATTATATTTTTCTCAAGAAAGTTTTATGCATAATAATGTAAGAACGAATCTGCAGTATAACGCTGTCCCGTCACTAAATTTGCTTAAGAATAGCGGTGAAAATAGTAAGTACCTACCAATTTTTTTTTATAAAGAATTTGGAGAATTATAAAGCTTTGTTAGGGTACAGTGTTTGAAATTTAATACTTAATATTTCAGGTGAGGTTACAACATCAAAAGAAGTTGCAACACAAGCGAATATTGAAGAAGTATTGTCCAGTAATAAAAAGGTATTTTTGAAGTGAAAACTTCTTTAGGCGCGTTTTGCGTTTTTTTTGTGGGGGTTGAATGAGACCGAGCCGTCACGCCCGGCTATGTAACGTTACGCGCCACGCTCCTTCTACTGGCATGTTCCCGTATAAATAGAGCGCCGAAATTTTCAGGGGATGTAGCCGGGGTAAGAAGAAGATCCTGGACGAAAACGGGACCCAGTACCCCTGTCTGTTTGGCCAGGGGAGGGGGAGAAGGAAAAACTTAAATAATTTTCAGGAGAACGGGAAGAGGTACGGGGTCGAAATTTTATGGTAGGTGCACCCGATGGGGGGCACCTTAGACCATACGGGAGGGGACCGGGGCTCTAATTTAGGGGGGATTTTGGGTTAAAAACCGTTCCCGTACAGGTAGAGGGCTGAAATTTTCAGGGGATGTGGCCGGGGTAAAAAGAAGATCCGGGGCGAAAACGGGACTTCGTACCCTTCCCCGGTTTGGCCAGGGGAGGGGGGAGAAGGAAAAACTTAAATAATTAATTTCGGGGAACGGGAAGGGGTACGGCGTCGAAATTTTTATGGTTAGACCATATGAGGGGACCGGGGCTCTAATTTAAGGGGGGAAAATTTTTTTTGCCCGTATCTCTGCAACGAGGGCTCGGATCGAAATTCTGACAAACGATGACCCCGCTTGTTGAAGTTTTCACTTCTATCGTGTGGTCTTAAGCACACACAATTTTTTTTTGTATTGTTTTGTATTATAGGTAAAGGGTGTTTCATGAGTCAGGATACTTTATGTAGCGGAATGTTAGGAATGCTTAGGCAGATAAGGTTTAATTCCTGAATTTTGTCTTTTGACGCTAAAGTAATACCACTTAATCAGGTGTAATGGGTCTAGGAGATGAAACCCCTGTCCTCTGTATATTTTTATATGATATTAATTAGAATTCATATTTCAGATAATATAAATATTCAAGATGCTTTTGTTCAAACAGAAGCTGAAAATGGTATGTATGTTTAGGTATAAAACCAATTTCATATAATAATTACACTAATACTGAAAATGTTAAATCCGTTACAGTCTTATTTAAATTTTTTAGATCTCAAAATTATATTACTGGTATTAAAATTAAATGCTCTCTCATTTTCTAGGTAATGTTTGTAAAACCCGCGCCGATGCTTCCTTCCAAACTTGTGTGTTTACAAGTGGTATGTATATGCAAGTTGAATTATACTAGATGACTCATAATTATAGAGTATTTGATATTTGAAGACCTTTATTTTATTAACAATAAAAGGCATAAAATATAGGATTTATTTTTACATTTCTAAGATCCAAGGAAACGGATGTTTTGTCCAAATTGCAAAATTAGTCTTTTTGTAATATTTTTCCCACATATTTAGTAAAAACAAGGCATTGTTTTTATTGGAAATGGAATTATAAGAAAGCCCTTAACATAGAAACAAAAAAATCTATAGGTCTACATTTTGATGACAGCTTATGTATTTCTTATATTTTGTAAAAACCTTATTTTATAGATAAATCCACTCAAACATCGGCAATGCTTTCGGCAAATACACCAAGAAAAAATATTCTTAAGGAGAGCTTAAAAGCGTTTAAAAAGGATTCGGCGTCGACAGCAAGTTGCTCAAAACAGCTTGAAACAGGCATAACTTTGGAAGATGTCCATAAATATTTGGACCAGAATTATTCAGAGCAGTCTTGTATGTTATTAAAAAACCAATTAAATTTATTAAATAAATCAGCTAAGGGATGTAGGTACACAGACGAATTAAAACAATTTGCATTAAGCGTATATTTTCTAGGACCTAAGGCATACAAGCAAATTTCCACAATGTATAGATTGCCATCAAAGAGTACTTTAAATCGTTTTACAAGAAAATGGATAATAAATCCCGGTTTCAATGAATTTATTTTCCGTTTGATGGAAATTCGGGCAAAAATATTGAAAGAAAAAGAACGGGACTGTATTATTTGCTTGGATGAAATTAGTTTAAAATCGCATTTTTGTTATGACATATCCCGTGACAAGATAATAGGTTTTCAGGAAGGAAATAATACAGACCGTTCCAAAGTAGCAACCTCTGCATTAGTTGTAATGGCGCGAGGTATTGCAAGAAGTTGGAAGCAACCTACTGCCTATTTTTTTTTATAATTCAACAGCTCCCTCGGAAGAAATAAGGGATATATTATTTGAAAGTGTTAGAAAACTAAATCGAGTAGATTTTAACGTTATGGGGGTAGTCTCAGATCAAGGATCTAATTTTAAAAAATTGGTTAACAAACTACTCCATTTAACATCAAACGATACTCATTTTTGGGTAGATAATATAAAGCTTTTTTATATGTACGACGTGCCTCATCTTTTGAAATCTACAAGGAACAATTTTTTTCCTTATGATTTCCGTTTGTCAGATGGGCTGGCAAGAAAAAGTTACTTAGATAATTTTTACGATCACGACAAAAAAAAAAGCTAGTAGACTTTGCCCTAAACTTACTGACGAGCACATGTTTCCTAGTAGCTTTCAAAAAATGAAGGCAAAATATACATCGCAAGTCTTTAGTCACTCTCTTTCAGCTGCCCTATATACCTACATATATTTTAAGGTTTTACCTCCAGAAGCAATGCTTACTGCAAAATTCATACAAACAATAAATGATTTATTCGATTTATTAAATTCTTCCCATCTAAACAACTTTAACGCATTTATGGGCACAGAAAAACAATTGCAATTTTTGGAAGAAATAAAAGATTTGTTGAATGACTTAAAGGTAATTAAAATAGTGGAGGTAAAACAGAACGATGGAAAGGTAACCCATGTGGAAAAATGTATAAATAATACTATGCATTTTATACATGGCTGGAAAATCACAATTAACTCTGTTCTATCTTTATAGGAAACTTTAAAATGCAAAAAATGTTCATTTCTTTTAACAAGAAACCTTAATCAGGATTGCACCGAAAATTTTTTTGGCTTGATAAGAAATTGTTGCGGAAACTCGAGAAATCCAACCCCAATTCAATTTTGTAGGGCATTCAAGTAATTATTTACCCTAAAATATTTTAGTGAAGTTGAGGGTACAAATTGTATCAACGATATTAATAAATTATTGCTTAATGTAACTCCTGATATGCTCCAAAAATATAAAAATATCGATGCAATATCGATTTGTATATTAACAAAAAATAGTTCTTTAAAAGTTTTTACAAATGACTATAGAAATCTTTCAAGTACGGACAGCAATGCTGTAGTTTACATTACTGGCTATCTATTAAAGAAATGTTTGCTGCAACACTCTTGTAATACTTGCACAAAATATAATGATGAAAAGACATTACAAAGAGAAGCTGCTATTTTTTAGACTTTAAAGCATATTCGACTTCTAAAAACTATGGAGGTCTGAATTTACCTCCTAGTAATATTGTAGAATATGTCAAAGACCTAGAAACAATCTTTCTTGAAAATTTTAATAAACTTAGTTGTTACGAGAATGTTGGAGCAAAACTAAAGAAATTATATGAAAATATACTGTTTACACATCCTTGTGAAGAGTTTCCTCGTAAATATTTTTTAAGCCTTTGTATTAGGGTGCGTATTTATTTTACAATTAAATTTGTTAACCGTGATATAAAGAAAAGATATTCTCTAAAACAACCAATAAAACCTAACATAAAGTTAAATATCTTAAAAAATCTTTAAAGAACCTGCAGGTAAATTTTATTAGAGAAAATGTTGAATTTAGTTGTTTACGTTACGATTACGGTGCATCTTAGCGATATAAATCAAGAGTATCCTTTTTACGCAAAAAACCCAGATTTTAGGATTTTAAAAGAAAAAAAATTAAAAGTGAATCCACAAAAATGTTATAACAGTTTAGTTGCCTTTACCACCCCAAATGTCACGGCTCTGACTAAAATTTTAATTTTCTAATTTGAGAAACAAAATCCTCATGCTAAAATTACCCTAATACCAAAATTTCAAAGGCATAGCTCTAACCTTTCGGAAATATGGATTACCATCTTCAGGAGGAAACCTGTCAAGGGCTGCAACTCTGTTAGGGTGCATTTTTCGACATATGTTTGTCAAAGAAACTAGAGGCTATTTTAGATGTAGAATGCGCTGTTAAAATATTTTACACTAACTTTGGGACACCCTGTATATAAAAAGTCACTATGGACCTCCACATTTTCGTTGCCCCTGAGATCCCACTACACCCATAAATATTGAATGTATTTTTGAATAATATGTGTTATTCACAGACTCTTGTTTCTTGTTGTAGATTTAAAAAAAATCCCAGTGCTAATTTTCATAAATATATTACTAAACCTATATTACTAAACTAAAGGTATATTTAAACGATAACGTAAAAAATTATAAATGTTGCAAAATACTTAATTATGGGTTCAATTTGTGTTGTTTATGGGTTCCAATTTTGGTCAATTTTAAATTAAAATATATACGAACATTTGTGTATAACGATATAAAATAGTCATGAAGGAAATGATCGCAAGGGTAAATAAATGTAATATGTATTTAAAAAGTATTGTTTTAATTTTTTTCCAACATTTTCTTTACGGGCCGGTTCAGCAAATTTATTTGTAAATATGCTTTCGAGAGCGCTCACATATTCTACAATAGTCCTATATGGTAAAACTAAACCAGTTTTGTTGTATGCTTTTAATTGACAAAAATTGTTTCGTCCCCTCCCTATAAATCGGCATTCTGTATACTTCCACACACTTCGCAGGTATGTTGCTACAAACATTTCCTTATTTTTATATATTCTGATTCGGATATTCTGTCACATTTATAAGTAAGTATAAGACGGAAATAATAGTCAGTGACGTCAGTCACTAGTTCGAAAACAGAGCAACGTGAGCGGCTTAAAGTAATATTTAATATTTAACAATAAATCTGGTATGAAATGCTCGCAAAATGCCGCTTGTTCTAAATGCCGACACAGCGTTCGGGCACAAAACGTGCACCGCTGCCAAATTCATTGTGGCCCGTATACGCGCGTTACGCGGAGCATTTGAAGCAGCTGTATTTTAACAGAGGTTCGCGATCGACGGACGTAAATGTACTGATATTTTACGACCGTCGGGCGGAGGTCGCAACGTTGCAACAGTAAACGAGCATGTACATTGTGAGAGATCTGTTGCATAGTCGCGCTTGCGGGTTTAGGTTATCGTTTTGTTTTAACATTGAAAATGTTTCTGTTTTCCTAAATAGGGCCTCAAATCATGAAAAAGTGCATGCTACATTTGCCACACATAACGTCGTACGCGTGAGAGATCGTTTTAGATTGTTTATTTAAACTTAAATTGATTATAACGTATCGGAATCAGTTCTAATGACTGAAATAAATTGGAACTAACTGAAACTAACCGAAAGTTTATTAACGACTATCCAAAACTAACCAAAATCACCAAAACGGGCTAAAACGTATGGAAATAGATTAAAAATATTGAAGTAAGTTAAAACTAACCCAAATTAACCGAATTTTGGTGACTAACCAAAAACATTAAAATTGCTTATAATGTATCGAAACCGGTTCAAATGACTAAAATAAATTGGACCTAACTGGAAGTAACCGAAAGATGATTGAATGACTATCCAAAAATAACTAAAAGCACCAAAACGGGCTAAAACATACCGAAATAGATTAAAAAGATTGAAGTAAGTTAAAACTTACCCAAGTTAACCGAATTTAGGTGACTAACCAAAAGGAACCAAAAGCATTAAAATTGCTTATAACATATCGGAAGGAATGTCTAATCAAAACTAACCAAAAGTAACTAAGAGCACCAAAACGGGTAAAACATATCGAAATAGATTAAAAATATTGAAGGAAGTTAAAACTAACCCAAATTAACCGAATTTTGGCGACTAACTAAAACTAACCAAAACATTAAAATTGCTAGCTGAACTTTACTGAGACTTGACTGAACGACTAACCAATAGTAACTAAAAGCATCAAAACGGGCTAAAACCCATCGAAATAGATGTAAAATATTGAAGTAAGTTAAAACTAACTTAAATTAACCGAATTTTGGTGACTAACCAAAAACCCCAAAATTGGTTATAGTATAGCGGAACTGGTCCAAATGATTAATAGCATATTATGATATAAGTGTATAAGAGGGCCTTTAAAGCACGCGCGACATATTTCAAAACACGACGCGCAGCGGAGTGTTTTGTAAGTCGCAAGGGCTTTAAAGGCCTCTTATACACGTATATCATACGCTATTTTTTATTACGAATGCATCATAATCTCAAAAATGTTTTAAATATTAAACTTAAGGGATATATTGACGAATATATTAATCTGTCACATTTGACATGATCAAATGTTTCTATAGCAACCTTTAAAAAAGTAGGTGCATCATAAACATCATTTTAAGTACGCTGCCAGCGTGCGATAATCGTTGATTATGATGCATGCGTAATAAAAAATAAATTAAAATTAACTGAAATTAACCGAAAGTTGATTGAACGACTAACCAAAAGGGATCAAAAGTGACCAAAGGCATCAAAAGGCGCTAAAACAAGTTGAAACTAACAATTAACCGAATTTTGGCGACTAACTAAAGTTAACCAAAAACATCAAATTTGGATATGACGTATCGGATCCGGTTCAAATGACTAAAATAAATTAAAACTAACTAAACTTAACCAAAAGATGTTTAACCAAAACTAATCAAGAGTAACCAAAAAGGGCTAAGACGTATCGGAACAGATTAAGAATAAAATAAGTAACTAACCCAAATTAACCGAATTTTTGCAACAACCTAAATTATTAACCAAAAACATTAAAATGTTTTAACGTATCGGAACCGGCTCAAATGACTCAAATAAATTGGAACTTACTGAAAGTAACCGAAAATTGATTGAATAACCAACCAAAGCTAACCAAAAGTAACTAAATGCATCAAAACGGGCTAAAACGTATCGAAAAAAACTAAAAATATTGAAGTTGAAACTAATTCAAATTAACCTTATTTTGGTGGCTAATCAAAAACACTAAAATTGGTTATAATGTTTTGGAACCGGTTCAAATAACTAAAATAAATTAAAACTAACTGAAATTAGCCGAAAGTCGAGTGAACGACTAACCAAAAGTAACCAAAATGGGCTAAAACATATCAGAACTGATTAAAAATATTAAGGTAAGGTGAAACGAACATGAATTAACCGAATTTTGCCGACTAACTAAAATTAACCATAACGTATCGGAACCGCTTCAACTTACTTATATAACTTGAAACTAACTAAAGCTAAGCGAAAGCTGATTGAATGACTAACCAAAACTAATCACAAGTAACCAAAAGCACCAAAACGGGCTAAACCGTATCGGAACAGATTGCAAAAATTAAAGTAAGTTAAAACTAACCAAAACGAACCAAATTTTTGCGGCTAACCAAAACTAACCAAAAAGATTAAATTTGATTATAACGTCAATCAGTCAAATTACTAAAAAAAATTGAGCGAGTCTGCTAGTAGTCGAGACACTGATGTGTAAATATATCCTATAACGACATTGGTTGTAAAAAAATGAAAGCAGCACGTTGTGTTCCCAAGTGGTCACCCATCCAAGTACTAACCCCGCCCGACGTTGCTTAACTTCAGTGATCAGACGAGAACTGTCATTTTAAACATGCTATGTTGCCTGGTACGTTTTGGCTTGGTCATAGAATAAAAATTAGGTTTAATAACCAAGTTTAAAATAATAAAAAATCAACGCGAACGAAGCCCCGGGAAAAAGCTAAAAGTGTCCTATGTTCTTTACTATACTCTTGAAAATATCTGTACAAAACTTCATGATGATCGGAACAGTTTATGCGTGAAAGCGTAAGAAACAAATAAACAAACACATTCGCATCTATAAGATTAGTTAGGATTATTTAATAATACTTACTGGCAGCTTCGGAGTGGATTAACTCACTGCACAAATAACGATAATCTAATGCCATCAGGAATAACATCAACATATGGACACAGCTTATTTACCTAGTAATCTTGGGCCGACATCCTTACATTTGGGAAAGTCCATAACCAAATTTTGCAAATTTTAGAAGAGGGCTATGACTCAATATTGTTTTAAACGTCTGGGCACCTGAATAATACTTTTGTGAGTTCGTTTAATTTAAAATAATAATATGCTCTTTTATCATCTAATATCCGTTTAAAAACGATTTTAAATGACCAAATTGTATAAAAACTCGAAAATTCGGACTTTTTTAGGACGATAGTCGTGGCTTCTGACGAATTTGTCGTGGATTTTGAAGCGAAAATTCATTTTAAATTCAACCGTCCATTAAAAATAAACTGTGCTATGGATCCAAATACACTGCGAATATAATAATTTATAATAAATAATACTTTTGACTGTTCGTTTAATTTAAAATATGCGTTTTTATCATCTAAAATCCATTTTAAATGATTTTAAACGGCAAAATTGTATATAATACCGCCCTAGCGGCTAGAATCGGTAACGACTAACCAAAAGTGACTAGAAATAGCCAAAACGAGCTAAACAGAATCAGAACAGGTTAAAAATATTACAGTAACGTTATGGCTAATTATATATTAATAGATTTTCCTATCTAAAAGTGAAGGGTAATTTTTTCGGTTTTCATATCTGCACATTTTTGATGTGAAAACATCTTACGCGGCGGGTAAATCTCGGCAAATGGGACGGAAATGTGTAAACCGATTGTGACATTATAAGCCGTCGCATTGAGGAGTAAGATAATCCAGGACGTCCGTGAAGGATTTTTATACAATTTTGCCATTTAAAATAGGTTTTAGACGGATTTTAGACTACATAAAAAAATATTTTAAATTATACGAACTGCCAAAAGTATTATTCAGATGCCCAGACTTTTAAAACAATATTCAGTCGTGGCTCTCTTCTATAATTTTTCTTCTATAAGTTTGGTTTTTTTAATGGACGGTTGAATTTAAAATGAATTTTCGCTTCAAAATCCACGACAAATTCGTCAGAAGCCACGACTATCGTCCTAAAAAAGTCAGAATTTTCGAATTTTTGTGTGTCATTTAAAATCGTTTTTAAACGGATTTTAGATGATAAAAAAGCTTATTATTATTTTAAATTAAACGAACTGTCAAAATTATTATTCAGATGCCCGACGTTTAAAAAATTTGCAAAATTTGATTATTGACTTTCCCAAATCAAAGGTTGTCGGCCCAAGATTTGTAGTTTTTCGTGTCGAAAGTATGCAGTGAATTAATCCACAGTAGAGTGCTATAGACGGCCTCAATTTTCCCCCCTCCAATTTTTTGGCCCCTCACCCCCCTCCGGTGACTTTGAGGTAGACCCCGCCCACTTGGTCTACAGTGTATTCGACCTTGAATGACATTGACCTAATTTCACCTTGAATGTCCTTGACATTTGGCCTTGAATGTCCTTGAGTTTTTGTTGAAGGTCGCGCATATGACCTTGGTATTGCTCCAAGCGGGTATGACCTTGAACGTCTTTGGGACTGTTTTGTGGTGTATTTTACCTTGAATGAAATTGAGATAATTTGATCTTGAATGCCCTTGAGTTTTTGATGTGTAAACATCTTACGCGGCGGTATGAGGGTAAATATCGGCACATGGGACGGAAATGTGTAAACCGATTCTAGCCGCTAGGACAGTACTATATACAATTTTGCCATTTAAAATAATTTTAAACGGATTTTAGACGAAAAAAAAAGCATATTTAAAATTAAACGAACCGTCAAAAGTATTATTTTTATTATATTATATTCGCAGTGTATTTGGATCCATGTCACAGCTTATTTTTAACAGATGGTTAAATTTAAATTGATTTTCGGTTCAAAATCCACGACAAATTCGTCCGAAGCCACGGCTATGGTCCTAAAAAAGTCCGAATTTTCGGATTTTTATACAATTTTGCCATTTAAAATCGTCTTTAAACGGATTTTAGGCATTAAAAAAACATATTATTATTTTAAATTATACGAACTCTCAAAAGTATTATTCAGATGCCCAGACGTTTAAAACAGTAAAATTTGAAAAAGCTGGTTATTGACTGTCCCAAATCAAAGGATGTCGGCCCAAGATTATAAGGTAAATATGCTGTGTCCATATGTTGATGTTATTTCTGGTGGCATTAGATTTTCGAGTCGAATTTGTGCAGTGAATTAATCCGCTCCGAAACTGCCTAACTAATATTATAAATGCGAACGTTTTTGTTTGTGAACAAGCTAAAATATACAGGTAACGGCCATAGCACGTTGAAAATGCCAGTTCTCGCCCGATCACTGAAGTTAAGCAACGTCGGGGGTGATTAGTACTTGGATGGGTTACCGCTTGGGAACATAACTTGCTGCTGTAATTTTTTTTACAACCGATGTCGTTATAGGATATGTTTACACATCAGTCTCGAGTACTAGCAGACTCGCTTATTTTTTTTTTGTTTTAATTATGATAATGTTTAATATTATTGCTAAACATGCATTTCTTTAATTATATACCTATATTATAAACACTCGTGTGTTTGTATTTTTACTTTTTTAAACTCTGCTTTTGGAAGCTATATGAATTTCAACGCAAATCACCTTTTTGCGTTTTTATTCATCATTTTCAATGTCTCCCCGGTTGCATCTTTGCGAAGGACTGTGAATTTTTGTACTGTTAATCCAAAATATTAATTGGTAAAATGGAAAGAACGAAGCTTCGACAAGTCTTGACCCCCCTGCGAAAAAAGTGAAAATACATTTAACTGTGGGCGAACATGCATTGGTAAAAACCGTGTATGTTTGTTTGTTAAACGAAACTATTGATAACGTTACAGCTGATAATTGGCAGAAGTGTATCGAACATGTCATAAAACAAATAATGTGGGATTTGGATACTACGGTCGCAGTTATAGTTGAACCTCTTATTATCAATGTTGGTTCGGAAAGTAGTGATAGTAATGATTCTGAATCAAATCCTGATCAAACCTCCGATAACGAGTAGTAAACTTAAAATTTACCCCTTATCATCCATGACTCTCTTTCCTTCTCTCTTCCCTTACCCCTCGAGACGCACCTTAAAACTAAAAATGAGTCACTGACTATTATTTCCGGCTTGAACTATAATGCATTTCCTTCAGGTGTTTTAAGATTCCGGTAGTCATGCATGTGAACTTTTATACAGTTAAATTTTTGCTTGGTAATGACTAAAGTTTCGATACATTGCTTCATAAGTTCAGGTGTTAGATTAAGTAAAACGTTATTGACATCTTCCATGCAGTTTGCACCATACATATGATCAAAATATCGCATTGAAAAAATATTTTTGAATACTCGACAAAACTGTATGGGTGTGAGATTTTTCACGTGAGCGCGGGAATTTCTAATATGCCCAAACAAGTGTTCTAGACAGTCTTGATTAATATTTCTTGTGAACAGGTACTTATATCCTTTTGCTTGTAGCTTGCCGGATAAAGTTCTAAATGCCTTGATGGTCAATCTCCAGCCAAATATAAATTTTAATTGTTTTATGACATTTTGTCCAACATTGTTTTCCAGTTTTAAACCTTTAAACATGTCATACATCTCATTTAACAGGGAAATTTGTTTTTCGGTTCCCATGAATGCTCCAAAATTTTCCAAAGTATTTGAGTTAAAAATGTCAAATAAACCGTTCATTTTTTTCATGATGTCAGCCGTAGGTCTTGCTTCTTCAGAAACGACATTGAAATCAATGTATGTATACATCGCCACTGCTACTGAATGACTTAATACCTGAGTTGGTAATTTTACTTTCATTCATTGAAAATTATTTGGGTACATATGGTAGTTGGAGATTTTTGGAGCCTTGTATTGCTTAGCTTTGTCAAATTCGTACATTTTTTCCAAAGAAGATTTAACTGTTGTACCATTCTTCATGATAAATTTATAAGTAAAAAAATATTCCTTGTCTATTTTAATAAATGGGGAGGGGGATATGAAAGGAGCCTGGGGGACATGAAAGGAGCCTCCACGCGCACAAGAGTAAACTATCACAATTCGTATTTCTTGTCGGCGTTCCCTGGAAATGACTAGCATAGCATAGACGGCTAATCCTTTCAACACCGGGCTACAGAATATGAAGGCAAAACAACAAAACGGCTCTTCTCAGAGCCAACACTGACCATAGTAACCTTAACATCGAGGTAATCACGAAAAACAAAGAGCAAATACTCTCAGAACTCTGCAGGGACTTCAAATGTGATATACTTTGCATACAGGAAAACCACAGGGATCTAACCGCCTGCCGACCAAGTATTATCGGCATGAAATTAACTACATAACTGCCACACAGCAAACACGGAAGTGCTGTTTTAGTGAAACCCCAAACCATATCTCCTTCAGTGGGTACCACAAACGAAAACGGCATTGAAATAGCAACCGTTGAGATCGGGAAGTGCACCATAACCTCAATATATAAGCCCCCCAACCAAGATTTTACTTTCACATCTCCAAAAAATTTTTACTCACGCAAACTAACCGGCTTGTCTTGGGCGACTAAAATAGTCATAGCATACTTTGGGGCTACAGGGATACCGACGCAAATGGAGACGCTGTTGAGGAATGGGCAGACTCTAATTGCCTCTCCCTAATCCATGACCCGAAGCTACCGCACTCCTTCCAGAGTAACATCTGGAAAAGGGGGTATAACACTGACATATGTTTTGCAAATGACAACATAGAAGATAGATGCACCAAGATTGTCTACGACCCTATACCGAAAACACAACACAGGTTAATCGGCATAAACGTCTACCCAGCTGTCAGAATGTGGTGTGAGTCTAATGCAACAGCTCAGCAAAGCAAGACAAGAAGCATGGATCAATAAGCTGGAGAAAATGGGCATGACACATAGCAGGAAGATTGCGAGGAAGTTCGTAAAAAACTCAATGGCGACCCAAAGGAACAAAAACTACCCTGAAAGGTTACAGCAGACAAAGTCGCCACCCAACTTCCACTAAACGGCAAAACTGACAAATAAACTAAAGCCCGAAAAATACACAGAAACCCAGCTACCGAAACTAATCACCTTGAAGCACCTTTCTCTACCAAATAACTCAACAACGCGATAAATACAATGAAAACTGGGAAAGCGGCAAGAATCGATGACATATGTGCAGAACAACTTAAACACATGGGACCAATCGCTAGGAACTGGATCCTACTCAACCATCGCTGCAAAATTCCGAAACAATGGAGGAAATCAAAAGTCATTGCTCTGCTTAAACCAGGCAAAGACCCAGAAAGCCCCAGTAGCTACAGACCGATTTCACTGCTGCGCCTCCCCTTCAAACTTTACGAAAGGCTTATTCTATCTAGGATAGACTATTTATTCCGCAACAAGGAGGTTTCAGACCCAGCAAATCATGCACTGGACAGGTCCTCGCCCTGACAGAGCATATTGAAGAAGGCTTTGAAGAAAAACGTGTGACTGCCGTCGCTTTTGTTGATCTTTCAGCACCTTATGATACAGTGAGGCACAGAGCTGTACTCTGCAAGATTTAGGAAACGCTCAACGACCACCACCTGATGAGAGTCGTAGAATCACTACTATACAATCGGCGTTTTTTCGTAACTTTAGAGAATAAAAGAAGCAGGTGGAGAAACCAGAAGAACGGGCTACCCCAGGGAAGTGTTCTGGCACCTATGTTGTTTAACATATACACAAATGTCCGCTGACGACTTGGCAATCTGCGCCCAGGGCGAGCGCTTCCCAGATGTAGAGGAAAGACTTGAGAGTGCCCTTAACGAAATGTCCGCTTATTACAAAAGGAACTCTCTAAAACCGCAGCAAAGAGGCTAAAAGAAAATTGCACATATCTTGGAGGGGTAGTACCCTAGAGCATACAGACTATCCCAAATACCTTGGAGTTATCTTGGACAGATCAATCACATATCTACAGGAATCAATGTGCTAAAACGAGGCAAATGGTGACGTCAAGAAATAGTCTCCTTAAAAAACTAACAGGGAGTAAGTGGGGTGCCAACCCCAGTGTTCTTAGAACAACGGCACAAGCGCTGTGTTTTTCCACGGCAGAATATGCCTGCCCAGTATGGAATAGATCAGCCCACACCAAGCAGGTCGACAGAACGCTTAACGAGACATGCAGTATAGTGACAGGGTGTATGAAGGCCACACCAATACCCAGGCTATATAGAGCAGCGGGTTTCTCAGCTGAACACATAGAGAAGATAAAACAAACCTTCGACGAACGACACGCACTCTATGATTCAATAACCCAAAGGAAAAGGTTGAAATCACGCAGAGGCTTCCTCAGAAGCGTACCCGTCGAACCACCTGAAGACTTCCCTGCTCTGCCAACCTTCCCAAGCGGCCAACACATTAATTTTAAGACCTGGAGATTTCTAAACCGCATAAGGACAGGTGTGGCACCAGTAAAAACCAACATGATAACATGGCGGAAATCAACTGATGACAACCCCTACTGTGCGTGTGGCGAAGTGCAAATCATGGAGCACCTCCTCCTGTACAAACTGTGCCCATACCAGTGTACCCTCGATGATTTGTGGCTTGCTAACCAATAAGGAATAGACGTGCCCAGTACTGGGCTGAAAATTTATAATGCTTAGGTCCGGACACGATAAAGTAAAAAGTAAAGTAATAAATGAAGAACATCAAAAAGATAAATTATTCTGAAAGCTTTAAAGTAGTTTTAACGAACTTACAAAAGTTGGGCCCTTGGTCAGATACTACGCCTCAAACATCTAGACCCTTCGCGTTCAATTTCCTTATAGATTCAAACAAAATATCTTTCAACTCGTCTGATGTCGGAGATGTCTTGTAAAAGAAATAAGCAGTTGGTTGTTTCCAAATATTGGCAATTCATCTAACCAATCAAAACCAAGGTATTGCCCGCAACCTCTGCAGATCTTCCTGGGCCTTCCTCAAAGCCGATTATCTTGTCTTTTGAAATTTCATAATGACTTAATTGAAATTTCGCCTACACATAAAATGCAATCTTTAGCTCTCTCTTGCAAAAGTTTAAGTCGTAGCTCGATTACCCGAAAAACGAAATCATAAAATTCTGGATGTCGTTCCAAGGTAGACTGAGAAGGCAAGCGGAACAATGTAGATAATTTCTTATAAGCTTTTGGACCATGAAAAAGTATACTTGGAGCAAATTGTTTAAATTCATCTGTATATCGACATCCTTTTGGAGCTTTGTTCATAAGCGAATGTTGAGCTGTCATAAAAGCACGGGATTTGGTTGAGTAATTATCTGATAAAAACTTCTCAACATCGTCCAGCGTTATTCCCGTTTCAAGCCTTTTTTTCAAATGGGTTGCTTCTTTTTCGAGAGTACTAATTTTCATTTTTAATACAATTTTTTTAGAGTGGTAGATGAAAAGTCCTGCGCCGTCTGCAAATAAAAATAAAAAACCCTTTAGCTGAAAAATATTGTTGAAGATAGCCAGATAGATTTTAGTCTTTGTAGTAGGTACCTCTCTCTCTACAACTTTCTTATGACAGACAAAAATAAACCTGGGCCCTCAGTCTCCAGCAGCTTCAAGGATCCTGTTCAAGGCAGCGACCAGATAATCCAAGAAGCAGAGGGTGCTAAGAATCCCTGGAGTGGAGTATGCTGCCAAATAAAATACAAACCCTGCACGAAACTGGACATTGCCACTTTTAATATCAGATCACTAGCTAAAGATGAAAAGCTCTAAGAACTAGATGGGACGTAATAGGACTATCTGAAGTGAAAAGACACACAGGTTTGGCATGGAGACGGACAGCACTGAACAGGAACAGATGGAGGGAATTAGAGGAGACCTATATCCAGAACTTCAAACCTGGATGAACAGTAGTCAATGATGATGAGTAGGTACCTATAGACTGGGCCACTAGCTTCTAAAGAGGGTAATTTTTAGGTACAACCAAAGTCTAGAGAATTGGTACAGCATTATCAGTACTTCTTCATCATTACATCACAATAATCTCTTCGTGTTCGTCAAAGTATGACAGCACATTTAAAATTATTTTGTAACAAGCAAATTTTGGAGAGGCGACGTGCAACGTTCAAATAGGCGAGGACGTGACAACCCTGGAAAACGAATGGCGCAGCAGTAGAATCGAATCGGTGTTATATAATACGGAGTATATAGATAGATTAGAAATAAGGCGTAGATATAGTTATTGTACGATAGCAGAGTCGACTCATGGCGTTATGTAATTATGATAACTGTACTGGCGATGGTGTATTGGCGAAATAAAAGGTGTTACTCAAAAATTAATCGTTTACAGATCAGAAGTCGGGATAACCTACGTATTGTGTTATTTGTTGTGAAGAAGATTTCGGCGAGCTAAATCGCAGTGGCAACTTCTTCTTTTTTTGTGAGTGGCGATATCACAAAATCTCATAACAGGCGGGCGTTTGTTGCTATCCTTGACAGTGGATTGACATTTGGCGATTTTTCAGATATTCACGATAATAATAAACAAGTGTGTGCTAATTAATTAGTGATTATTGTAAAAATTGTGGCGTATTTTAACTGTGTTTATTGGCATTGGTGTTTCAAAGGCGTTTTTCAAGTGATTCCCTATGGAGGAAGGCAGAAGTGACGAGTTAGAGCTCGGTTACGAGTCGGAATTGAGCGACGGTGACCACGGCGAAGGCGATTCGGCGATGGAAGACGAAACAGTCTCCATGGTACAAAAGCTGTTGAAAGGCGGTTTGGCAACTAGTATCCAGATTGTGGCGGCCGAAATGGCAAGGGCGGCGAAGCAAAAGGCGGCCGAAATGGCAAAGGCGACGAAACAAAGGGCAGTCGTTGGTACTGGCGGTACCAAGGGCATCAGGAAAGGCGAAAAATCAGGTGAGCGCGTTCCTCAGGTGGTAGTAGAGCATGCTTGTAGCGATAGGGCAGAGTCCGCTTGCAGTTCGGGCTGTATGGGGTCAAGGGCAGGCGGCGACATTATTGACCCTTTCGATCGTGATAGCCAGGACTGTAACGTAGTCAGGTGGTTGAGCAAAATTGATCAGTTGGGCGATATTCATGAATGATCGAACTATGATAGAGCGTATTTTATGCAGGCGAAATTGCAAGGCGCAGCAAGGGGCTGGTTTAATCGGCTCGATGAATATGACCTCTCATGGGAAGACTGGAAGGCGGCTCTTAGGAAGGCGTTTCCTAGAGCGCATGACTTTGCTCAGCTGCTCAAGGTGATGATGGCGAGGGTTAAATTGGACGGCGAAACCATAACCCATTATTATCATGATAAAATGGCGTTGATCGAAAGGTGTGAGCTTTCAGGCACAAAGGCGCTTTCGTGTCTGATTGACGGTCTACCTTTTGATCTACAGGCGAATGCGAGGGCATTTGGTTACTCTCCCCCTAGCGACTTGTATACTGGCTTTCATTCCTCTTTTGACAAATATCGGCGCCCATCAACCGATATTGTGGAATTGAAGGGGCGAGGAAGTCCAGGATCATACGCAGGCGAAGTCGACGAAGACTTTGCGGTCTTCTGAGGCGATTCTCAAATTAAGAGAGGCGTTTGGCGAATTTTGGGTACCTAAGGCGTATTATTTCCAACCGCTGGCGCGGGCTGACGTTTACTGGCTAGGCGTTTGCTGACTTTTTGGCGAGGCGAGGTGCAAAGGGCGAATGGTCAGGTTGAAAGGTGCATGCGAGTCTGACTGGCGAGGTGCAAAGTGCGAATGGTCAGGTTGAAAAGTGCATGTGAGTGGATCTGACTGGCGAGGTGCAAATGGTGAATGCTCTGTTGGCGAAAAGCGAGAGCTATGGCGTAATATAAAGGTGATATTCGATAAAAGGCGTAAAGTTGCAACCGCAGGCGAAACCCTTAGGGTAGGCGATTTGGTGTTATATGGCGAATGCACAAATCAATAAGATCTGGTTGATTTACTGGCGAGTTAAATTAATGAGGGCATTAATTATTGCATGATGGCCGAATGTAACAAGCAAATTTTGGAGAGGCGACATGCGACGTTCAAATAGGCTAGGACGTGACAACCCTGGAAAACGAATGACGCAGCAGTAGAATCGAATCGGTGTTATATAATACGGAGTATATAGATAGATTAGAAATAAGGCGTAGATATAGTTATTGTACGATAGCAGAGTCGACTCATGGCGTTATGTAATTATGATAACTGTACTGGCGAAGGTGTATTGGCGAAATAAAAGGTGTTACCAAAAATTAATCGTTTACAATTTATTAGTACTTACAGCTAAATGTAAATAAATAAAGAGGAAAAATAACTTGAAGTGAAGTACCAGAAAAGCTACTAAATGAACTTGATCTAATGGTCTTACCTATCTTGATATTTGACTCCGTTTGATCGACAACATCCATTTTATTACATAGATCTGTGTGGGCACAGGTATCTTCGAATTCCGTGCGATTTGGTTCCTTGTCTTGGATACCTGAATTATTTTCAGAGCATGTAATATACAATAAAAATACTATTAAATACCGATATGGCAAATTTCTATTCATGGAAAAAGTAGCAGGCTAGGCAATTTGAGAAGGGTATTAATATACCATAATATTGTTTATCTAATTATCTAATACATATTTATTGGAGTAGTAAAAATTATGTCAGAAGACAACAAAAGAGTTTAGAATCCACAATAACTGCAAAATTTCTATAGTTCAATAAAAATAATCGCCGGAATTTTGTTCTGTATTTAAATATCTATAGTGAAAATATTTAAAAAGACAAGACTGGCAATAAATCGTCCAACAAAGCAAGCTGTAGTCATTCCTCACTCTAAACTAATCATAGGCATTTATTTAAACCACAGGCACCTGTATCTTTATTATATCAGGTAGGCGTAATTGAAAGGTGAGGAATTTTTGAACAAAATTCCACCACCGAAACCCAGGTGTCCACAAAAGGACACAGAATGCTCTCAGCCAGATTGTAATATTGTCTTTCTCTTTCCCAGGTAGAGGAAAAATAAAGCAGCCTGGGTGATATGCTTTATTATTTTACTTTTATTGAGGGTCGTCCTCGTAGGTACTATTATTTGAATTGGCAAAGTTTACAGATCTTTTATTCTGTAGACTTTGGAATTGGTATGGAAACACAAAATACCCTATAGCTTTCTTTGTAGCACGTTTACCTGCCAATCTCGTCTTTTTATATTAATGATTTTCGCTGTGAACTGTGATAGTTGATCTATAAGTTAAATTCAACGTAGGAATAATTAACTTACTTGTTGTTGGTTTGGGCAAAAACAATGTGGGAACCGCATTATAAGAGAGACGTTGTTTTGAACCTAAAAAACAATCGTCGGTAAAATGCAGGCTACAAACTCTTATTCGGTTATAGCATTGCTGTGGAGTGATATTAGCGAAATGATGGTCCGCGATAAAGCCCAACTGGTTTTTCCATTTTTGGCATCTGTAAACAAAAGGCATAATTTTTCAATGCGCTTAAAATTTGTTGCTTGACAACTTCGCCAATTAAATCTGCAGCAAAATCATGCCATGTTGGTTTTCTCGAGGCAGGCCAAGATAAGTGCTAATTTAGGCTTGCGTGGCAGCATATAATTTTCCCAATAGTACGGCGGTTAATCAGCGATATTGGGACCAACCTTGTATTTTTGAGTAGAGCACTGAGATTTGGCACAGTGGTAGTGCATACCCATACCTCACTTTTAAGAAGTTGAATCAAGTATGCAATCACGGGAGAGCAGCGGTATAACGGGTTGCACACCTGCCCAATTTGGGAACACTGCTAAACGAGCACACCCGATCCTTTCTATGGGTGAATGTCACTCACAAATAATACGGGAAGTATTCTGAAACATCCGCATGGTGGCAGGTTGCCTACCCTCTAGGCGCAGAAACAGATAAATCCACAGGAAAGTACATATAAATAAAACATAATAATCGATGTATTTATTATTATTTTAACGTAATTTCATCCTACTAGGAAATTCTTCCGCCGAGGAAACCGACGATTTATTCAATTCGAATAATCGTAAGTGCTCCTCTAAAAGCTCTAAGCAGGCTGTGAAGACTGTGGAAACTCTAGAGTGAGACCAGTAGTTAAAGTTTGTGATTGAGAGACTTGAGCAAGGAACTGTGTCAATCTTAGAGCCAATTAAACGAAATAAGCTACTAATTTGTAGCGATTCTCCAGTTCCAAAGGAGAACAATAAGAGCAAAGAGTCAAATTAAAGCATTGAAAACCGGCTAATTTCGACGAGTTCTTCACCCACGAGAGCCACGAATTTTCACCAGCATTCTTAAGCACAAATGGCAATACGAGGTCTACAGCTAAGTCAGAGGTTTAGAGTCAATGCCTCGCTTGCTCGTCTAAATCTGCAGCGGAATGTTCTAATGCCCAGGCCAAGATTTTGGATGGAGGATCAATTATACACTTGATGAAGCCGGGTATTTGTCTCATTTTCTATGGCTCCAAAAAGTTTCCTGGCATTCATTGAAAGGAGGGGATGTTCTACGGTTTCCCGATTGAATATAGTTTGGGATTTGCAAGTACTTCGAATTAGAAGCCTTTAATACATATAAGATACGTTGTTTGAGTTTAACATAAGTATTTTTGGTCAAACAGGTACCTTAAGAAAAACCTGAAGGGGCTGACCTGCGAGAAAAGAGGAATCGGTCCCCAGCTAGAGATAGACACCAAAATGCCAGCTAACTGGATGAGCTTCCTTCGGAATTCCGAAAACAGAACTGATCTGTATTGCATTCTGACTAGGAGCATATCTACTTACACACCAAAAAATAAGTCCATTCTTGTGTCTACATATGACAACTCCAAAACGTCAAACCATGCGAATGTTAATATCACTAGTCTTACTCCATGTAACCATGAAGAAGCCGACTCTCGCATGTTTGTGCATCTGGCTCACATGCTAAAGTATGGATACAGAAAGGTTCTGATCAAAACATCAGATATAAATGTGGTTGTGTTAGCTACATCATGCTGGGCCAAACTACAGGAGGTTGAGGAGTTAAAGACTGGAAAGCAACATAAGTATCTACCTATTCACGAAATCTCATCGGCATTAGGCAATTATAACACTAAAATCATTTAACTAATTATTTCTTAGCAGGGTCAGCATTATCTACTGTACCTCAAGCATTCCATGCTCTCTCAGTGTTTCAGAGTCGATCTTGGTCGATTTTCTGAACAAAAAGAGATGTGCTCTTAGGCACTGAAATTTACCATAGGGCTAGTTCTAAAGTCATTTTGTAAATAAAACAAAAAGCTTTAGCGTTATATGAATATTTTAATAAGTTACTTTACTTGAAAATAACTAGAAGCTCATAAATATACAAAATATAAACAATGAATTATTGCACGTAGTCAGTGCTACGATGTGAAAAATATCAGTCGTGGCAAATTTCGACCTTGAAAAATATGACATAAATAATACTCTTAAAACCTAAATCATTGCGTAAACAATTGTAATACTATGCTAAAATATGGTTATAAACATAACCTTGAAGCTATGTACAGTTAAAAGTCTGTTATGAGTTCCTGCGGAACAGCTACTTATCAACTATGTTAGCTGATTTAGCCTTGATATAAAATACAACAATATACAAGCGATAATAACAGGATTAATATTACCTTAGAGTCCACCGATAAGCTAATATGTACACTATGAACACCTTTGACGAGAAACGTTCAATGTTCAGGAGGTTATCTTCTAACACTGGGGGAAAGTCACTTTGACAAACACTTGCTAGATCTATGGCTAGCGTTTATTTACAATGTAGTTCGCTTTCTTGCAAATATGAATGACTGGATTGTAATGGTTTTGACTGGTATGCAGTTAGTGCATATTGGCATGACATGAATGCCTTGTGAATGCGGTTTATTGGTACACGCATGAATGATTATTAAGTATGCTATGCAGGTAGCATAGGTAAGTTGAAATCCGCGTATGGGATGTAGCATTGTGATAGCTTGAGTATGTTGGCAGACTATAGTGCCGTTTAATCATTATATTCGAATAAGGCATGATTATGTATGCAGGCTAGTGCAAAGTAATCCTTATATTAAAATAAGGCAAGAGTGTAACAACCAGTGTTACACTCGTGATATAGAATGTTGAAAATGCAATGGAAAATACCATTAGGGACTGTGCAGCAAATGGCACAGCCTTTGAGAGTTAGAGATCAGTGGGTCTCCAAAATGGCAGTAGATGCCGAAATATACCTTTTTGTAGGCTTTGTGCTAGAGATCAGTGGGTCTCCATAATGGTAGTAGATGCCAAAAAATGCCTTTTTGTAGGCTTAGTACTAGAGATCAGTCGGTCTCCATAATGGCAGTAAGATGCAGAAAATTCCTTTTTGTAGGCTTTGTGCGAATGTGATTGTAAACATGTTCGTTTACTTACTTGAGATTTAGAGACTAGGCTCTATTGAGTGCGGTGTGGTTCGAGACAGGGCTCGATTGTACAACTCCCATGGATAAGACCAATTGGGACGCCATTGCTTGGCCGGAGAATAATGGCATTAAGTTTGCCAATAAATACCTTATTGTAGGTTTGATGTGACGATGATTATGCCAGGATATCACTATATCACTTGAGTAATGAACTAGATAGATTATGAGGTCTCAAAACGTGAAAACTTGCCGGCATGGCGCCTCGCGCCAGCCGGCTAGAAACGGGGGTGCGCCTTTTGCGACTTACATGGTCGAGGTTCAAGAGACTACTTCTTTCTCAATACTGAATTCTAGAACGTGGGAACTAGAGCAACTTGAAGAAGTTGTTACCGCCCCTTATGGTGGGAGAAGATGCACCGTTTCGGGCATGGAAAGAGCAATAATGTAAATACAGAGATATTGTGTAAAAACTTAACATGACCGGTTGTCTAAATTAATATTATGAATTTTAATACAAATCCGGTTGAAATCTGCTGATTAGTTTGCATGAAATTCGAATATTAAAGATGTGAATTTTAGGGAATTTTAGTTTGGGTGCACTGGCTATCCTGTAGGATGCGCCGTGATTGGTCGACTCGGTCGCCGGGGTATAGCGGGAAACGCTATGATTGGTCAGGTGAGTTTAGGATGCGCGGCAGGCTCCAAATGAGTAAAGGTGGTTTACAACAGATGGCGCTAGCAATGCAGCCCGGATAAAGCGCGAAGCGCTATGATTGGTCGGAGGCCTTTTGAGGACGCTTAACTTTTAGCTTTCTAGCCTGCCGACGCAGTGGATAAACGTGGTAAACAAGAGATGGCGTTAGTAGTATCGCCAAGGTTTTAAATTGTTTGGAATGCGAGGACAGTGGCGTGCAATGTTAAACTGTACAAAAATTAAATCGTTAGATTTGCAGACGTGTTCAAAATGGTTTTTGAACACTCAGATTCTACAAGATTGAAAAGAATACAACCTTGATTGTCTTAAAGCTGTACCCTGAAGTCGTCCCTTTCCTGCTGATGCAAGTAGAGGGAGAGGATGCAAAGCCTGGTATACATGGCCATGTACGACCCGTGAGTATCCATATCTACAGATAATAATAAACGTAGGACCTCGGCTTTACCACAATTTAGCTCTATTCTTTTTTTAAAGCAATTTACAGTGTTAAGCAGACGAAAGCCTCACCAAATGCCGTCGGGCGCTCTTCGCTAAGGGAAAACCCCTAGACAGCATTCCTCCGACCGAAGATTTCCTAGATCTCCAAATTTTGAGGACTTCTTACGAGGCGCAGAAGGCCAGACAAGCAGTCTCCCCAATCCTGAACGACTTGAACCTGCCATCACCGCCAGTGTGCGGCTGGAAAGCCGGCCTGGAAGGATGGAAGTTGATCTATAGAACTAACCGCACAAGAGGCTTGTAAAGAAACGCTGGTGTCATGCAATGGGAAATGCAACTTCGCTAAATATAACGTACTTTGCCATGAGTTTCGTAGTTGCCCGTGCCCAAAGGACCTTAATTATTAATGACAAACACGTGCCAAAGTCTGATATTTATGGCTCAAATTTGTGACGTAATAGATTTTGTATTATTACATTCTGTGATTATTCAGCATTTATTGTAAGAGAAATGTGTCTACATAATTTACAAACACTTAGATTATAACCTACAATAAATACACGGTAAATCCACAAGAGAAAACTCGTGCGTGGAAAACTAAACATTCATCACAAGTTACAACCAAATAGTGGCACTCAAAAATATGCATGCACATA
>MU183851.1:50964-68331 GCA_016904865.1 Pissodes strobi | reverse complement strand
TGATTTTAGTCTAAAATATGCAAAAAACGTATATTCAAAATTATTCCTAAGTCTAGTAATAAGCAACAAAATTGTACTACAAACAAATAGTACTATGCATTCATTAAGGCTAGGAAAAAAAGAGTCATATGATAAGGGGGTTTTTCTTATCATAAAATACCATATTGAAAGTTGCATCGAAAGTTTACATCAAAAATCAATACAATTTTAAGTTTCCTACTCGTTATCGGAGGTTTGATCAGAATTTGATTCAGAATCATTACTATCACTACTTTCGGAACCAACATTGATAATAAGAGGTTCAACTATAACTTCGACCGTAGTATCATTTTTTGTTTTATGACATGTTCGATACACTTCTGCCAATTATCAGCTGTACTCAGGGACGGCTGGTACATAAGAACTGCGGAGCTGCAGAACCACCAAAATTTTAAAGAAGCTACTTGACTAATTTCTTATCCTTCAACTAAATAATTAACGATTCCTCAAAATAATAATGTAAAATTAAAGCACCCAATTTTCGGCCGGGAATGAAGAATAGCTGTGCACGAATAATAGTAGTCCAGATAAGCACATTCACATATCGTCGCGAGGAAATTATATTAAATTTACTGGTGAACTGTAGTCGGTCTAGAGCATACACCGGCCGGCGTCGGCGGCGTGTTCGCAGTGTATATGAGCAGAGATGGCATATATCTATTCGCAGAAATATGCTATTGAATTTTAATAGGGAAAATTTCGCAGTTATTTAGCTGCATTCGTGACAGTACTTGCTGGTTTTTACAAATGTAAGCTCACGCGCGTTTTGTATAGCTAATTTGAAGAGACAATTATAAATTAATTGATATATCTAGATTGTTGTAGTTGTATCGTTTTTGTGTCTTGTTATTGTTAGTAGGTTGCTGTGTGGTATATAATGTAGACTTTTATAAAAATGGATTTAGCGCATAATTTAGTCAACGTTAAAAGATTTTTTAAATACACTTATGAGAAAAAACATGAATTGAAAAATAGAGGTAGGCCATTACCAGATATTTCTATTGAGATAGGCGGTGTTAGCAGAGGAAAACCTTACACACGTCACTTTAATAAAGAGATTTATTCTCGAAATGACTGGATTTGTAGATGCAATAAAAAAAGCCCATTTTTGCTTTCAATGTGTAGTTTTCGGAGATAATAAAACATGGTCCGAGGCAAGTGTAAGAGACTTGGTACATTTTACGGAAAAAATAAAGAAACATGAAAATTCGAACAATCATATTCAAAATGCTATGGAATATGCTTTATTAGGTACAGTTAACCAGCCCCGTCTCCAGGGGTGAGGTGGCGAGGCAGAGGCGGCCGTTTTATTTTCTTCTATAATGAATACCTATACATATTCAATTTTTTTACTGAAATGTTTAATCTAAAAACCCGTACGAAAAACAAAATTTGGTAAATTATTTACAAATTTAATGCCTCCCGCGGCATTCTTTTAACACGGCACAAAATAATTTTGTAATGAAACTAAGCACAAACAATATAGCTACGCGTAGCTATATTGTTTGTGACCTAAGTCTTGAACCTAATAAGGTTGGCTTAAGTTTAAATAAGTGGGGACATGAAAACGTATAATGTATTATTTCATAGTTAACTCGCTAGTTAATATGTGAATTTAAAAATATTATTAAAATTTTCCTAGTTCGGTACCTTTTTATACCAATAAATAGTATCGTTTTTTGGTATTCAGCTAAATCAGTGGAAGCCAGTGAGGTAAGGCGCTAGGGTGCCCCCTCCCTACTTGGATAATTAAATATTTAAAGTAGTTTTTGACAAGAATTTTGTTGATCGTATCAAAAAAAAAAGGGAAAAGGTATGTAACGAAACCTATTTTTGTAATGAAATATTTTTGCTGGGCGAATTTCTAATTCATCATTTTACTCAGTTTGACCTTGAAAATTGTAAAAATTTTCGCCTGCGGCGCATATTTTCACCTCGGCCGCCTTTCCCCTAGTATATACAAATGTTTCGATTTTGCCTGCCCTGAGCAGCACTGCCTCTTTGACAAGTCACGAGCCGCCACTGGCTGTAATGTTATCAATAGCTTCGTTTAACAAACATACACGGTGTTTACCAATGCATGTTCGCCCACAGTTAAATGCATTTTCACTTTTTTCGCAGGGGGGCCAAGACTTGTCGAAGCTTCGCTCTTTCCATTTTACAAATTAATATTTTGAATTCACAATATAAAAATTCACAGTCCTTGGCAAAGATGCAACCGGGAAGACATTGAAAATGATGAATAAAAACTCAAAAATGTGATTTGCGTTGAAAAATTCATATAGTTTCGGAAAGCAGAGTTAATAAAAGTAAAAATACAAACACACGAGTGTTTATAATATAGGTATGTAATTAAAGAAACGCATTTTTAGCAATAATATTAAACATTATCATAGTTAAAACAAAAATAAATAAAAAAAATTAAGCGAGTTTGCTAGTACTCGAGACTGATGTGTAAACATATACTATAACGACATCGGTTGTAAAAAAATGACAGCAGCAAGTTATGTTCCCAAGCGGTAACCCATCCAAGTACTAATCACGCCCGACGTTGCTTAACTTCAGTGATCGGACGAGAACTGGCATTTTCAACGTGCTATGGCCGTTACCTGTACATTTTAGGTTGTTCATAGAATAAAAACAAAAACATTCGCATTTATAATATTAGTTAGGATTCTTTAATAATACACACTGGCAGCTTCGGAGCGGATTAATTCACTGCACAAATTCGACACGAAAATCTAATGCCACCAGGAATAACATCAACATATGGTCACAGCATATTTACCTTATAATCTTGGGCCGACATCCTTTGATTTCGGACAGTCAATAACCAGCTTTTTCAAATTTTACTGTTTTAAACGTCTGGGCATCTGAATAATACTTTTGACAGTTCGTATAATTTAAAATAATAATATGCTTTTTTATAGTCAAAATCCGTTTAAAAACGATTTTAAATGGCAAAATTGTATAAAAATCCGAAAATTCGGACTTTTTTAGGACGATAGCCCTGGCTTCGGACGAATTTGTCGTGGATTTTGAAGTGAAAATCAATTTAAATTCAACCGTCTATTAAAAATAAGCTGTGATATGGATCCAAATACGTTGCGAATATAATATAATAAAAATAATACTTTTGACGGTTCGTTTAATTTTAAATATGCTTTTTTATCGGCTAAAATCCGTTTAAAACAATTTTAAATGGCAAAATTGTATATAGTACTGTCCTAGCGGTTGGAATCGGTTTACACATTTCCGTCTCATTTGCCGAGATTTACCCTCATACCGCCGCGTAAGATGTTTACACATCAAAAACTCAAGGGCGTTCAAGATCAAATCATCTCAATGTCATTCAAGGGAAAAGACACCACAAAACAGTCTCAAGGACGTTCAAGGTCATACACGCTTGAAGCAATCTCAAGGTCATATACGCGACCTTCAACAAAACTCGAGGACATTCAAGGTCAAATGTCAAGGATATTCAAGATGAAATTAGGTCAATATCATTCAAGGTTGAATACACTTAAGATCAAGTGAGCGGGATCTATATCAGTCACCGGAGGGGAGTGAGGGGCAACAAATTGGAGGAGGGAGAGTCTAGAGCACTCTACTGTGGATTAATTCACTGCATACTCTCGATACGAAAATCTACAAAGCGTATTCTTTTACCAGCTATTCATCTTGGGCCGACATCCTTTGATTTGGGAAAGTCAATAATCAAATTTTCCAAATTTTAAAAGGGGGCTAGGACTTAATATTATTTCAACTGTCTGGACATCTGAATAATACTTTTGACAGTTCGTTTAATTTAAAATAATAATATGCTTTTTTATCATCTAAAATCCGTTTAAAAACGATTTTAAATGACACAATTGTATAAAAATCTGAAAATTCGGACTTTTTTAGGACGATAACCGTGGCTTAGGACGAATTTGTCGTGGATTTTGTAGCGAAAATTGATTTTAAATTCAACCGTCCATTAAAAAAAAACAAACTTAGGTATAGAAGGAAAATTATAGAAGAGGACCATGACTGAATATTGATTTAAAAGTCTGGGCATCTGAATAATACTTTTGACGGTTCGTTTAATTTAAAATATGCTTTTATATGGTCCAAACTCCGTTTAAAACCGATTTTAAATGGCAAAATTGTATTAAATTGCTCCTTAATGCGACGAGATTTACCCTCCTACCGCCGCGTAAGATCTTTACACATCAAAAATGTGCAGATATGAAAACCGAAAAAATTAGGAAAATCTATTAATATATAATTAGTCATAACGTTACTGTAATATTTTTAACCTGTTCTGATTCTGTTTAGCCCGTTTTGGCTATTTCTAGTCACTTTTGGTTAGTCGTTCAAACAACTTTCCGTTAGTTCCAACTTATTGATGTGTAAACATCTTACGAGGCAGTATGAGGGAAAATCTCGGCAAATGGGACGAAAATGTGTAAAACGATTCTAGCCGCTAGGGCGGTATTATATACAATTTGCCATTAAAAATGAATTTTAGATGGTAAAAAAAGCATATTTTAAATTAAACGAACAGTCAAAATTATTATTTATTAATCATTATATTCGCAGTGTATTTGGATCCATAGCACAGCTTATTTTTAATGGACGGTTGAATTTAAAATGAATTTTCGCTTCAAAATCCGCGACAAATTCGTCAGAAGCCACGGCTATCGTCCTAAAAAAGACCGAATATTCGGGTTTTTATACAATTTTGTCATTTAAAATCGTTTTCAAAAGGAGTTTAGATGATAAAAGAGCATATTATTATTTTAAATTAAACGAACTGTCAAAAGTATTATTCAGATGCCCAGACGTTTAAAACAATATTGAGTCATAGCCCTCTTCTAAAATTTGCAAAATTTGGTTATTGACTTTCCCAAATCTAAGTATGTCGGCCCACGATTACTAGGTAAATAAGCTGTGTCCATATATTGATGTGATTCCTGTTGGCATTAGATTATCGTGTCGAATTTGTGCAGTGAATTAATCCACTCCGAAGCTGCCAGTAAGTATTATAAAATAATCCTAACTAATATTACAGATGCGAATGTGTTTGTTTGTTGTTTCTTAAGCTTTCACGCATAAACTGTTCCGATCATCATGAAATTTTGTACATATAGTTTCAAGAGTATAGTAAAGAACATAGGACACTTTTAGCTTTTACCCGAGGCTTCGTTTGCGTTGATTTTTAATTATTTTAAACTTGGTTATTAAACCTAATTTTTATTCTATGGCCAAGCTAAAACGTACAAGCAATGGCCATAGCATGTTAAAAATGCCAGTTCTCGTCCCATCACGAAGTTAAGCAACGTCGGGCGGGGTTAGTACTTGGATGGGTGACCTCTCGGGAACACAACGTGCTGCTGTCGTTTTTTTACAACCGATGTCGTTATAGGATATGTTTACACATCAGTGTCTCGACTACTACCAGACTCGCTCAATTTTTTTAGTCATTTGAACTGACTCCGATACGATATAATCAAATTTAATCTTTTTGGTTAGTTTTGGTTAGCTGCAAAAATTCGGTTCGTTTTGATTAGTTTTAACTTACTTTAATTTTTGCAATCTATTCCGATACGGTTTAGTCCGTTTTGGTGCTTTTGGTTACTTGTGATTAGTTTTGGTTAGTCATTCAATCAGCTTTCGGTTAGCTTTAGTTATTATTAAATTATTTTAGTAATTTGAACCGGTTCCGATACGTTATGGTTAATTTTAGTTAGTCGGCAAAATTCTGTTAATTCAAGTTCGTTTCACCCTATAAGCTTAATATTTTTAATCTGTTCTGATATGTTATAGTCCATTTTGGTGCTTTTGGTTACTTTTGGTTAGTCGTTCACTTTCGGCTAATTTCAGTTACTTTTAATTTATTTTAGTTATTTGAACCAGTTCCAAAACGTTATAACCAATTTTAGTGTTTTTGGTTAGTCACCAAAATAAGGTTAATTTGAATTAGTTTCAACTTACTTCAATATTTTTAATTTTTTCGATACGTTTTAGCCCGTTTTGGTGCTTTTAGTTACTTTTGGTTAGCTTTGGTTGGTTATTCAATTTTCGGTTACTTTCAGTAAGTTCCAATTTATTTGAGCCATTTGAACCGGTTCGGATACCTTAAAACAATTTAAACGTTTTTGGTTAATAATGTAGGTCGTCGCAAAAATTCGGTTAATTTGGGTTAGTTACTTATTTTATTCTTAATCTGTTCCGATACGTCTTAGCCCATTTTGGTTACTCTTGATTAGTTTTGGTTCAACATATTTTGGTTAAGTTTAGTTAGTTTTAATTTGTTTTAGTCATTTGAACCGGATCCGATACGTCATATCCAATTTTGATGCTTTTGGTTAACTTTAGTTAGTCGCCAAAATTCGGTTAATTGTTAGTTTCAACTTGTTTTAGCCCCTTCTGATGCATTTGGTTACTTTTGGTCCATTTTGGTTAGTCGTTCAAGCAACTTTCGGTTAATTTTAATTTATTTTAATCATTTGGACCAGTTCCGTTACACTATAACCAATTTTAGGGTTTTTGGTTAGTCACCAAAATTCGGTTAATTTAAGTTAGTTTTAACTTACTTCATTATTTTAAATCTATTTCGATGCGTTTTAGCCCGTTTTGATGCTTTTAGTTTACCTACTATTGGTTAGTCGTTCAGTCAAGTCTCAGTAAAGTTCAGTTAGTTTTAATATATCTTAGTCATTTGAACCGGTTCCGGTACGTTATAAGCAATTTTAATGTTTTGGTTAGTTTTAGTTAGTCGCCAAAATTCGGTTGATTTGTGTTAATTTTAACTTACTTCAATATTTTTAATCTATTTCGATATGTTTTACCCGTTTTGGTACTTTTAGTTACTTTTGGTTAGTTTTGATTAGACATTCAATCACCTTTCGATATGTCATAAGCAATTATAATGCTTTTGGTTAGTTTTGGTTAGTCACCTAAATTCGGTTAATTTGGGTAAGTTTTAACTTACTTCAATCTTTTTAATCTATTTCGATATGTTTTAGCCGGTTTTGGTGCTTTTAGTTATTTTTGGATAGTCATTCAATCATCTTTCGGTTACTTCTAGTCAGTTCCAATTTATTTTAGTTATTTGAACCGGTTCCGATACGTCATAAGCAATTTTAATGTTTTTGGTTAGTTCTGGTTAGTCACCAAAATTCGGTTAATTTGGGTTAGTTTTAACTTACTTCAATATTTTAAATCTATTTCGATACGTTTTAGCCCGTTTTGGTGCTTTTCGTTAGTTTTGGATAGTCGTTCAATACACTTTCGGTTAGTTTCAGTTAGTTCCAATTTATTTTAGTCATTAGAACTGATTCCGATACGTTACAATCAATTTAAGTTTAATTATTTGAGGCCACCGCACGGTGGTCAAAAATCGACAATACGTGATCGAAATCTAATTTTCCTACAATTTGCAAATTTGTGTATTTTATGGTAATATGAATCTGCTATAACTTAAGCATCACTGGACGATGTAGCAAGTTTGTGATCAAAATCATTCTAGAGCGATGAACATTTAAAGTGGTAAAATTTCACCTGTTTTTATAATTACTATTTTCGGTTAAACATTATAGCTTGCTAGCATTTGTAGTACTACCCCATGAGGATTTTAAATATCTGCATTTTTTAATTAAATAGGAATATCTCTCCTTATATATTTGTGTAATACCCAATATTCAAGGGGGTTTCTCTTAATTTTAGGACTACTTATATAAAGCTATATGATTTCTTGAAATTTCCTTATTACGTAGATATTCGTTAAGTAATACACAAGAATACACGTCGAAATTTGCATAATCCGATTCTCTCAGATTGTAACAACTTGTCTGTTCCTACCTTTCTTGCGGATACGTGCGGATAAGTGGTATCCATACGTTTCTCACTGATTTTGACAATGGTTGACGGGAAGGTTTGCAGTGCTTTGTGAAAAACCTCTAGCCGGACCTGTCATATTTGTGGTGCTAAAATTTCCCACAATGAATGACATCATCTCTGCCCGTCAACGTACAGTTCGTCAGGATACACTTCAATTCGGATTGTCAGTGCTTCACCCTTACATACGATTTTTCGAATGCCTGTTACATGTATCATATAGGCTAGAAATCAAAACATGGAAGGTGCCTGCTGATAAAAAACAGGATATGGATATGCAAAAAAGAAAAATTCAGGCTGAATTAAAAAAAATGGGGTTACTAGTGGACATTCCTAAGCAATGTACTGGTAATACGAATGACGGAAACACAGCCTGACGTTTTTTTTCAAATACAGCTTTAGAACTCATAAAGCGCTTTCCAGTTATCCTACGTATAATAAACAGTGGGCACGAGATAAATGTTGATAATTTCGAACAATATTGTCTACAAACTGCAGACCGATTTGTTACTTTGTATAATTGAAATTATATGTCATCATCAGTGCCCAAAATTTTAATTCACGGACCACTCATTAAAAAAGAAGCTTTGCTACCAACAGGAGAATTGTCGGAAGTGGCTCAAGAAGCAAAAAATAAAGACATTCGGAGATTTAGAGACGGGTATGCAAGGAAAGTAAGTTCCTTAAAAGTAAATGAAGATTTATTTCATCGACTTCTACTTAGCTCGGATCCATATTTGTCAAGCCTTAATTTGGTAACTGAAGATATGCGACCTTTGCTAATATTAAATAAAGATGAAAATGAGGAATATGAAACGAGTAAACATCAAGAACCATATTCCGATGAAGATTCTCCGTAACATGACAACTGAAAAATGTTTTTTATTTTTTTTCTCTATACTTACATAAAGTGTGGCAAACTTATTTGGAACAGCGACGTTTGAGGAGCGAAGCGAGGAAAAATGGCTTGCAGCCAATCGCCTTGATGCACTTTGTCAGGAGGACGAGAGGAACTTGACGCACATGTTGCCGGATGTATCGGGCAAATAGATGTAAATGTCGCACATTTATTTAAATTGATAATGTGTAAAATAGATTATGAATTAAAGTTGAAGTAATAGTTAAGTTTCAGTTGCCAGTTATTTTCAATGAGTTAATGAGTATATTAAATTATGTGTTTATCTAAATAATAGGTATAAATATTAATTCTCAAAAAATATTAAAGTTACTCGACAACGTCGCCAATTTTTTGTCCGCATTCTTTCCGCTGTTCAAGTTATACTTGCCACGCTTTATTATCTGTAAATGTATTACCGTTGGCTGAGAATAGGGGCAACGGTATTACCGAGTTTACTGCCCATTCTATTTTAAAAATTATTATTTCTCAAAACTAAAACGTCTATAAAATAAAATCATAATAAATAAATTTATAAACAAATGTGTTAAAATATTTGTATAAGATATATTTTTAGGTTCTCATTACTTTTTAAATAAGGTCTTTTTAAGGGAGCTACCTGAAAATTGAATTTAAAAATACTTTCTCGTTTAATTTTTTATCTAAGAATGTAAAAGCCCATACAAAATTAAATCCATAACTCCATTCATTTGGCAGCTACAGGTTTTGATCGTAAATTTTCAATTTTTGACCAAAGTGCACCGCCTCCTTGCGGCAATTGTGTAAACGAATTTTATTCATTATGGCGGCCGTGTTACCTGTTGTTTCCCGCATTTGTGAACCGGTGTCTAAATAAATTCAAAGTAAGGTAGGAGATTCGTATTTTTTATACATATTAGTTCTAAATGTCATAAATGACAATAGAAACTTTGATTGTACGATATTTTTTTTGGTAATAATAGGTACTATATCTAAGAAAAAAAGAGTTTGAAATTGATAGTAACTCACAGGCAACATCACCTGGATAAGAAGTCAAGAAGTGCGTTTTTTATTGCAGATATAATCCATTGGCTGCGATGGGTGATTCGGATTTCCTTTCAATTTGTACCTCTAAGTTTTATGGTAAAAAACCCGTTGTTGCCATAACGCAATATAATAAACACATGGGTTGTAGACAAGGCCAATGCTTTACTTGGTCTTTATTGAAGCCCAAGTAGATCTAAAAGGTGGTACTTTTCACTCAAAAACACATTCCATTGAAATTGTTCAGGATGGAATTAGCTATATAGTTTTTTGTCTAACACTGGCAAGCAAAGACAATATGGTAGACCCTACGTGAAAAAAATACTCAGAAAATAGTAAATCCCACGATTCCTAGACCGGATGATGCTACTCAGTACGATGGTTTAGGCCATTGGCCTTATTATGACACCAAGGGCAGATGCAGATACTGTACAAGTGGTTTCACAACCGTGTTTTGTAGAAAATGCAAATTACGCCTCTGCCTCACACCCAACAAAAATTGCTTTTATTTTTTCCCTAATCAAAAATAGACCAGAGTTTAGTTTTTTATGTTTGTTTCATGTTAGTGTTTTTAAGCAAAAAAGTTTAATTTTCATATTCTAACATGCATTAGACTTTTAAGAAACTGATTACAAAAATACTGTTATTTTCTTTTGTAAATTTTTGAATAAAATGAGAAAGTAGTACCATTTAATCCATACGAAAATGAAGTCCCCTAAATGACAATGTTGCTCCCAAGCTACAAAGGAAATTGCCCTTAAATCGGAAATGTTGTATATAAGTAACTAATTCAAAGTCCTTTTCTAGCTAGCATTAAATGTTTTTGGATACTACTACTTTTTGAGCATATATACGTGATCTATATGTGAAATAATACTCATAAGCTAATTTTCAGAATTTGTTAAAGATTTTTTTTTACTACTAACATGATAAATCACCATTATTTACTCCATTCCTCAAATGAGAAGTAACATTTCTCACCCTAGGTAAATAATAATATTAAAAAAAACCTAGGTCAATAATGAAACGGAAACGGAAAATATCAAAATGTCAAACTTGTTAGTTTGACAACTAGTTGTTATTTCGGATTATTTGAAAAATGAGTAGGAAATGATTAATTTCAAAATCTCATCAATTCAAATAATGATAAGGATTGTATCAGTGCTATTAGTAAAAAAATTATATACAGTATGACTCACTTTTCATGACTCCCCATAATATTCTTATTAATAATGCGATTTTGTCAAAATTTAGATAGAGAGAAGGTACTTTGTATGTATGGAGCTGTCAGGAGATTATTAGCGTTTTTTGGCGAGTAACCACGGTTAACTACAATACTGAAGTAAGTACCGAGCGGGCACCCTACCTCAAATTGTACTGTCTGCTTCTGTCTTCGCCAAAATACCGTAGTTAGATCTTGCATTGCTAGAAAAGAATATAGATATTTTGCATATTTATTTGAAAATGATCAGTTTGATCAGTGCAGAACGTTTACTCATATTTTTAATGACAGAATGGTGGCCTCTGGAGATAAGCAAACTAATGGTATTTTTTCGATGAATATTTTCAGGATACTTTATGCTGCCCAAATCCCATTTGGGGCACATTTGTGTAGGAATTCCGATGCGTATGAGGCTTCTATAGAAGAATTTCATGAACGTATAATTTTCAAACTTGTTCAGAATCGAAAAACAAACATTTCACATGTTTAACGTTTCAAAATTAATCCGCCATGACTCCATCAAACCTCGAGTACCACACCTCGTCACGTATGTAAGTTGTAGTAAGCCGTAGTGTTAGTAGTAAAAAAATTCTATATATACCTCGGTTGAGAAGGCCATTATTAACCTCGCACATTATATCCTTCGGCGCTCCGCGCCTCAGGATATAAAAGTGCTCGGTAAATAATGGTTTACTTCTCAACCTAGGTATTAGAGTCTTGTCTGATACAGGGTTAATTTTCTATTTGATCCTGTAGACTTTGGTTATTGGTTAAACTCGGGTGCTATGCTGATTATTAGTGATTGTTGTATTCATTAAGGAAAAATGAATTAATAAACACATTGGAATAATGCAAATATTCAATTTATACAAGGAGAGTATAGTATACACATATATACACATATGGCAATTTACAGGTCGAAAAAAAAAAAAACAAAAAATATGGTCAATTAAAAATCACAAATAAACAGTAGGTAATTACATTAAAATAAATACTAAAATACATACATTTGAAGGGAAGCGGTCAAAAAGACAATGATTAGATGGGTATTTGGACACTTTTTACAATTATACTATTTATTTCTTCTTAATAGGTATAATATTTTGAAGGCGAGGCAAAAAGAAATTGATATCATAATCGTTTCTGACTAAAGGTACTTACAATTAGGGTTGCCACCTGTCCTTTTTTGAAAAGGCCAGTCCTTTTTTGAAAAGGCCAGTCCTTTTTTCAAACAAATTGTCCTTATGACTTTTTTTAGTGCTAAAATATATTTCCCTTTAATGAGTCATGAATTCAAAAAACAAATGTATTAAATTTATTTTTCTGACTACTCTAACTTTTATATTGTATTTTACAACAAAATACACTCACATTTAATAACTAAACATTAGAAAAAACTTACTTAGTATTTATTCATATCATATTTTAGATGCGTGGAATTTAAACATATATTTAATATTTTGTTTTAGGATTCTCTTCTTCTCATGAACTACAGATGGGAAGATTTCAAGACTACAAGGACACTGTACCGAGAATCCGGGACAAGACCGCTAGAACAGAGACTGCAGGAGCAAGCGATGAAATTCTTCAGGTACACGACGAGGAAGCAGGAACTAACCAGGAACATAGGAACTATAACCATAGAAGAAATGCCATTCAGGAAAATCCACAAAATGATCCACGAGGTGATGCTATAAAAATCAGGAACAAGGACTAGGACACTAGGACGCCCCCCCCCCCCACACACACACCAGGAAGGACTACATGAAGCCGAAGAACACAAAAAGTGCAGTGCTAGAATAATCATTTAATATTAAATTTCTCATGTCAGCTATTTTGTTATCTTAGTTTTAGGTGGACGCTCGTTAGGTACCGCCTTAGTCGGTAGTATATAGGTATTTATTTGTAAATATGTATATGTTGTTAAGTTTGTTATTAGTTTTAGGTCAAAAATCAAGTATTATAAATAAATAAATAAATAAATAAAATCGGTACTAATTTTAAAGGTGAATGTACTGTCAACAGAGGTATTATTACCATTAGTACCCAGACATAAAGTGGGAACTGCATACTCTTTAAGGCGCGATTGTTCTCGATTTGAGAAATAGTTTTCTTCAAAATGACGGCTACATACTTTCATTCTTTTATAGCATTGTTCACTATTTAGGGATGCATACATGTGGTTTCCCACAAATCCCAATTTTTTCTTCCACTGTTCGCATCTGAAACAAAAATCGAATGTAGAATTGTATAATATAATAAACTAAGTCAAAAATCAAATTATATACCTTAAAGAAGCTGTAACTTCTGACAATGACAATAATTGATTTAAGTCTTCTTAACTTTACAACTTCCATTCGCCCAAATCCTAGATAAATATTATAGCCCGGCAGCTCGTGATAGAAAAAATAGACCATTTTTTACAGTCTGCCTTTAATAGATCACATATGTAAGTTATCAAATATGCATTAAACATTTCTCGCGCCGCGCGCCGGTGGTAACGCATGACGAAACATTAATTTTAGTTTGCAAAAAAAAATGGTCTCTTGGAACAACTTTTTACAGTCTACCAATTACATGAACACAAATTAAGTTTGTCAAATCAGTCATAAACTAGTAGCAGACGTTTTTCGCGAGTACAATAGGTACGCATGCTCGTGTAATCTTGTAAAAAAATCTTGTAACTGAGAACAATTTTTTACAGTCTGCCAAGCACAAGTTAGACTCTGTTATCAGTAAAGTTATAACAATTTAAACTTTATAATTTTTAAAATAGAATAAAAAAAAATGGCAGACGAATCCAGCACATACAGAATACGAAAAAAATTGATTTAACTTGAAAAGAAAAAAAATATTCCTTGGCAATGTGCCTTTTTTTCTAGCAATATTTAGATATAGTGCGCCAAGCGAGTGAACCTTAACAACGACTGAAGGGGGTAGAGGACTAGCACGTAAAAAATCTTGCCTTCCCATAGGCGCACAAGGTTATTCTTACCATATTATTATTGATAATATTGATTAGTTTAAGACGTTAAAATTAATTACAGTTTTATTTATATTACAGTCTTATAGTACAAAATATGTCATATAATAATATCTCATTTTTATAATAAGGATAGTATGCTATGATATTATTTGTTGTATGTATTACATAAATATGTTGTAGTAATAAGTAAAGTTCGTTTCCCGAAGGTTTTGTATTTACGTCATTGATGACGTCGCTTAATTTGGAAAAAAAACGGTTTATCATAGCTAATTCATATAAATTCTCTAGCATTCAATTTTTGTTGGCAATATTGAAGCAAGTATGTTCCAAAACGCTCTTTATAGAACGTTCCGAATTGTTATGTAATAAAAATTTTAATTTAGAGAGTTCAGTTAGAGTTATCCGAAATATATAAAAATTAGTTATCCGCGTATAATAATCACCAAATGCAAGAAAAATATAAGAAAGGATAAAAATCTTCAAAGATATCATCAAATTAAGGGTCTGATGATATATAAGTTGTGTCGATTTTACAATTTTTCTTTTTTTTCGCTAGAAAAGGGGTGTCCTATAGAGTAGCTTAAGCCAAAAAAATCGGAGGATTCGCCACATTTGAGCCGAAAAAATATCCGCGTTTTGAGCCTAAATTGCCCTATTGCAAACTTCCACTACGACTTTCCCAGGTGTAACGTGAAAATATTGAAATTGTAACGTGAAAATAATGAAATTTTAGTAACCGACACCGGGGGCCTGGCACAGTGTTTCCAAACGTTGCACACTTTCTTATGGGGAATAACAGTGTTGTTTACTATTTAAGTATTAATATTCCACTTCACGCATGACCCTCCGCTCGCTTCGGGGGCGCAACCAAACAAAATTAACCCAAACTAACCCAAGGCATGCCGGAAATAAAAAAAAATTAAATTTGTCAGTCGAAAATGCAAATATTTTTTAGTTTGTTTTTCCTCATTTGGGAATGTCTTGGGTTAGTTTGGGTTAGGTTTGTTTGGTTACGCCCCCGGAGCGAGCGGAGGGCCATGTATGAAGTGAAATATTTGACGAATATATACATACAAAGGAATAGTGTAATCGAATGAGTGTCTCTTATTCCGATGAATGAATGCAAATGCACATTGAACAATCATCCAAGCAGCCACGTTTACCATACGGCGGGCAATGATATCATTATGGCAGGATCAACCATCCCTTCATCTTCATTCAATCGGACTACTGGGGGTCTCGGTCAACAGCAATATGTCCTGACATGACCACGTTGCTAACGTCGCAAAATCAGCATCCCAGAAGCTTGGTACGCTATTTCGCAACAAAAAATGTATACACCGCAGCAGTTGCTCTTGCTTTACAAAGCGCAAATAAGACCGTGCTTAGAATATTGCTCACACATCTGGGGTGCCACGCCAGAGCACACCCTAAAGCTACTGGATTCCGTTCAGAAGAGAGTTGTGCGTCTCGTCGGTGACCCGGAGTTGACCCGGAATCTGGATAGTCTGAAACACCGTAAACATGTGACCGAGAAATCCCTGTTTTACAGATACTTTTACGGCAGATATTCCCAGGATTTCCCGCCTTATCCCGCCCCTGACAACGCCTGTCAAACAGTCACGATAGACGGCAAGAGCGCACCGGTTCGTCGTACAACTGAAAACACCTAGAACATCGCTTTACAAGAACTCCTTTGTCTGGCGCACTGCATCACTGTGGAAGTCACTCCCAGGACGCATATTCGGATGTAACAAGCAAGATATCCATTCGACTATGCTGAACGTTTCTTCATATGTGACGTGCATGATAGCATTTAGTCGGATGTCGTGACTGTTACATAGAATCAACAAATAAGTCTTCAATTATTTAAACACTTCATGCATGGCCCTCCGCTCGCTTCGCTCCCTATACGGTGGCTCAACAAATAGAAAGTAACCAGGTGCTAACCAAAAACTAACCCAAAATTTTTATTTTACTTTTTTTTATTTTGGGTTAGTTTTGGTTAGTACTTGGTTAGTTTCTGTTTGTTGAGCCCCCGTAGCGAGCGAAGCAAGCGAAGGACCATGCATGAAGTGTTAAAATAATTGAAGACTTATTTGTTGATTCTATGTAGCAGTCACGACATCTGACTAAATGCTATCGTGCACGTCACATATGAAGAAACGATCGGCATTGCCGAATGGACATCTTTCCTGTTACATGCGAATATGCTCCCAGGACATCTGTTCTCCAAACTAACTATTCAAGAACCGTGTCAAGCAACATCTTCGCACACACACCGCTCGTCGAGCAATATAGGATGTGCTACTGCAATAAAAAAATCATTCACCTAAACAAAAAAAAAGAGTAGAGACACTTATACCACAGCTTATTCACTACCAGCTAGTCAACTCTATCGAAATCGGAAAGTTGGAGGGTCGGGCACTGCGCCCTGAGCGGTTCAGTTCCACAGTTGAATTTAAATTGAATTTTCGCTTCAAAATACATGACAAATTCGTCCGAAGCCTCGGCTATCGCCCTGGGAGGTTCGGAAATTTCGGATTTTTATACAATTGTGCGTTTTAAAATCGTTTTTAAACGGATTTTAGACGATAAAATAGTTATTTATGCAACAAGTGTGTAAAGTGAACCTTTTTTTATGAATGGGAATATTGATAAAAAAATTTAATTGAAATTGAATTAAAAAAGGGTACTTTACACATGAGTAGCATACAAAATTTTTTCTACTACCGAAAAATATATGAAAAAACAAAAATATTATTAAATTACTTTACGCACTAGTGCGTAAAATAAATTATTTTACGCACTGCACATTAAAAAGCCTATTTTACGAATCTTAGAGAGTGCGTAAAGTGAGTACTATACGCACGCTAGTAGAAAAAGCATATTTTAAATTAAACGAACTGTCAAAAGTATTATTCAGATGCCCAGGCGTGTAAAACAATATTAAGTCATGACCCTCTTCTAAAATTTGCAAAACTTGGTTATTGACTTTCCCAGATCAAAGGATGCCGCCGCAAGATGACTACCTGTTAGTGAATAAGCTGCGCTTATAGTGCACCATTTTTCTAATGAATTTTGCTAAGGAAACTAATGTAAACGTCTGGCAACAGTGTGCCTTCTTAAAAATCTTTGTTTTGGCTATTGTGACAGTTGACAGTAAAAAGGAGGATGGATATTTACAAGTAAAGTTTAATTTTGTTTAATGGGGCTATGGCTATGAGTCGCTTTAAATTAGGACCGGAACAAAACGTAGGTTTCTCGTTCTACGCAAATGTATCCTAGTTAATATTTTCACCCGACAATTGTTTTTCA
>MU183851.1:27699-45964 GCA_016904865.1 Pissodes strobi | reverse complement strand
TCGATTTTATCCATTATTTGCTCAATTACACCTACAGTTGTGACGTCACTGGCATAGCGGGGATGAGTGTCAGGGCTAGATCTATCGGTAGGCTACGATTCTTTCCGTCCAGGTTCTTTCATTTGGCAAACGGTACTGTTTGGGCCAAATGAAAGAACCTGCCTGAATGAAAAGAATGCGGGCAAAAAATGTTCTCGCATATTTAGATGTTGCCACATTTTTTTCCCAATAATCCTAATTTATTTTCTGTGTAGTTTCCTATAGTGACAGATAGATAGATAGATAAACATTTATTTTCAGAATTGAACATTTTAATACTTATAATCTAATACTAGAATGTTTTTTGAGTCACGAGTTTCTTGTCGTGCGCCACAGCTACACTACCTACACTCACGAACTAAACATCAACGTACGTGGGCTGATGTAGGCCCTTAGTATTAGATTCAGCAGCAATGAGGCATCGCATAATTACATGGGCAATCGCCCTTCAATTAATTTGAATTGTTAATTCGCCAAAGGTTGTTTGCGCCTGCGGTTCGGAGATTTAGGGGTTTTTCAAGCCAGTAGTGTTGTAGAGAAAACGAGAAAAACCATACCGCTCGTTGACAACACAGGACAATTACAACATATAACATATATGATATATATACAATATGTACAATTATATGGCTTATATAATGCCATTGGTTAAGTAAATGTAGTATAAATAGAGTATGTACAATATATAAATATTGATAGGAATGCAAGATGCCTAGGTAAAATACAATATATGATCGTTGGAGCTCGAAACTTCAAAGCTTGCCTACGGGTGGGATAGCACTCACGGCAGTCTGTGTGATGAGGCTTCACGTGTCACGCGTGTGAAGCTCATTTTATAAGGCCGTGGGTGGCTCCTCCCCCAGACCGATCACGGTAGGAGGGCCCTCCCACGGTGAGAAGGTTTTGGTTCTAACCCAATAATTTGAAATTGCTGGGACAATAAAATTATTAGTTTGGGTTGCTAAGTTAAGGGTTTGAGATAATTCACCTAAGGTGGCCTTAGTTCTTGGTAGAAAAGATCAGTGTTTTTATATATGAGGTCATACTTTAAACGCAGTTCCGGATTGTGCCTGATATCCGCGATCCGCGCTGTTAGCGATGAGCGCCTGATTCCAGAGTCAAAGAACTTGCACGATAGCTTGTTTATATGTTGATCTATATATTCGATGTTTGCCATATTGTGCAGCTGACCAGCTCTCGGACTCGCACCATACTGGTGCTCCGTAAAGCAGAGTAGGCCTGATGATTGATTGGTAAATAATCAGCTTATTCGCTGGGCTCAAACAAGATCTTGTTTTAACTAGAGTGCTTAGGCTTTTTTGCACTACAATGTTTCTTGCTTTGACTGCCGCGATGTGCTTGGAAAAGTTGAGGTTGCTATCGAAGACTATCCCTAAGTATTTCACTCGAACTTTCGGCGTAATTGCCGTATTATTGATTGCTATAGGGGCCATATCAATATTGCGTTTTCGAGATAAAATACATAGTTCGGTCTTCGAAGCGTTGAGGTTGATCTTCCAGTCCACATAGTAGGGAGCTAGAAGATCAAGGTGAAGAGCGAGGTTGTGTTTAGCGACCTCCACGTCCGATGCTTGCGCGTAGAGCGCAGTATCATCGGCGTACAGGGCGATAGAAGTGAGGGGGTGAGATGGGATGTCAGCTATATAATGACTGAATAGTTGCGGCGATAATACTGTTCCTTGAGGGACACCTGTTTTGATGTGCCTTCTTCGCGACGTAGTACTGTGGATCCGTACTGAAAAGCTTCGGTCTGCGAGGTATGACGCAATAAGTGCCGTGATATGTAGTGGCATATTATGTATGACAAGATGTTTGTATATCAAACCATTATGCCCACACCTTGTCAAACGCTTTCTCAATGTCGAGAAGAAGCAGCGCAGTCGATTTGGCCTCATTGAAACCGTTATAGTATAGTAGTATTATGTCCGCGGCGAAAACCGAACTGTTCCGGGGGCAATATCCGGAGATCTTCAACTGCGCTATTAATTCTCGACACTAAGAGCTTTTCAGTTACTTTTTCTAAAGTATCTAAGAGAGAGATTGGTCGATACGAAGTTGCTAATTTCGCATCTTTATTCGATTTTAAGAACAGTATTATTGCCGCGTTCTTCCAGGATTGCGGAAAATGTTGTAGGCGTAATATTGCATTTACAATGTGCATAAAATGGATTACGGCTTTATTCGGCAAATTCTTGAGTAGAATGTACGGAATGCCGTCGGGACCAGGGGCTTTGTTTCCGGGTAAGCGTGAAAGAACTTTCTTGATTTCTGCCGGCTTTACCAGCATTTTGTCAAGCACTGCGGGGGCAATAGAGTACTTAGTGAGCTTAAAATGCTCTGCAATTGTGTTCACGTGATTGTGAAACGGCGTGGAGTCAGGCGTCTCCCTGTAGACGCTCTCCAGATAGTCCGCGTAGGCCTCCGCTTTCCCACGATCGTCGATTATGACGTGTTGCCATCGTGGTGAATTTCAGGATATTCTACGGTGCCTCCGCGAACTCGTCTGGCGAGTTTCCACAGGGAACCGTCTTCTCTGCTAATTTTATTAACGAATGACATCCATTTTTCGTTTCTGTATGCACGTATTTGTGCCTTTATTGTGCCCTTGAACGTTGTAACACGGACTTGATCATTGTGTGCCCTATATCTTTGCCACCTACGCCGGATACGGTCACGGAAAGTGATGAGGTCTAGGATGTTGTCGGGATGAGATTCTGTGATTGTCTGCCTTCTGACAGTAGGACATATTGCGTCGCGGACGCGCTGGATGTTGGTGACAAGAGCTTGCACCTCGCTCTGAAGTTCTGGGATAGAGTCTATTTGCCTTGGAATAACCGTCACTTCATTTATCCTTGCCCGAAAATCCTTCCAGTCTATATTTCCATACGAGAACACGGTTTCTTGGGCTTGCTGCAATCTGCCGCGTAAGGAAATCGTGACAAGTACGTGATCGGAGTTTAGGACATTTAGCTCCTGGAGCTCTGAAGCGTTGGTTATTGCTCTGGTAATAGCAATATCCAGGAACGATGGATTTGGCCAACGCACGTGATAATATGTAGGATTTGAAGTTTGATGATACGCTAATTCCATGTTGTTTTCGACTATCTCGCGTAGCAAGCGTCCATTCCTGTTGGTAGTGCCACGCCAATCAGCGTGCGTTGCATTGATATCTTCCAACAAGAGTGATCTCTTGCCAGCAGGTAGCAGTTCGAGAATATCGTTTTCCGTGAGGCGGGGTCGCGGAAGCGAATATGCGCCGCAGATCCGCAAGCCACCCTCTATCTCACGAGCAACATGCTCAATGACAATGACGGTTCGCGCGTCGACCACGCGTTTATAGCGAAGGGACTGGCGAATCAGACAGGCCACCCCTCCTCCGCGTCGATCAGGCCTATTAGATCTCAATACATGGTAATCGTGAAATTTTAGCATAAAATCAGCGTTTATTTTGGTTTCCAAGATAAACGCGATGTGAATTTCAGGATGCTTATAAATGTAATGTTTGAATTCTCCGAGTTTGGAGCGTATGCCGTTGCAATTCCAACAAAATATATTTATTGACATGGCGACGATTATATATTGTATTTATTAAAATCTTCAGTGAAAAACTTCATAGAAGTTTGTAATATTTGGAACTTATTACCTTGACATGGTTCCAATAAATTAGCGTAATCGTTTAGAGCTAGAATTAGTTCATTGCAATTAACTAGGCTATTTATGCGCGTTACAGCGCTTTGCAGGTTATTTAGGTTGTTTACAATATTTACATGATTTAAGGTTTGGTTAACATTGCGATTTGCCTCATTACCACTAACCTTGTTGCTTGTGCTACTATTTGAGGCTTCATTTCTTCCATTGAGTGCCGGAAATTGTTCTTGATACTGCCTGGCTGCCTCTCCTGTGGTAGCTGATGAGCTATTTCGCTGCCAAGCGGGGTTGACAGGGGGTGGCGCTGGCTTGAGCGTTGTTATTTGTGTTTTAGAGGGCTGTATTTGTTGTATCTTGAACATGTAAATAGGGCACATGGTGCTGATCGATCTGTGATCACCGTCACAGTTCGCACATTTCACAATATCACTTGTGCACTCCGTTATTTGGTGTGCTCCCGCGCATTTTGAGCAAGCCCCATTTCTCTTACAATAGCTAAGAGCATGCCCGTGCCCCTGGCACCTCTTACATTGCATAAGAGGCTTCGATGTTCTCCTGTTGTCCCAGGACACACGGACATTTGAGATGAGTCTGCATTCTTTGTTGAGTTTCCCCAGCGTAATTGAGGCCTCGAGCACTACTAGATATAGCGGTACCCGAGTTTTATTCATTTTGAAGACGTTTTTTACATTAAGATTTTACTAGTCGATTAAGGCGTTTCGTACTTCAGTTTCTGCGATGTCGCCGTCAAGGCCCCGCAAAACAAAGGCGTGAGTTTTTTGCGAGGCTTCGGCGTATGAGTGATATTCCAGTTGTTCACTGTCGAAGATGCGTTTTAAAGTTGTCCAGTCCTTGTTTTGAGTACAGTATATTATCACCGAATTTCGCGTGTATTTTTATGCTGATTTAGAGTTTGTTTAATTTCCCCATGATTTATCGGGGCTCCTTTTATCACTATAGGAGGTGGCAACGCCGGCTTTTGTTTCAGCGGCGTCTTTTGGTTTAATCGTATTTGATTTCGCTCTGGCGTCAATTTTTTGTGCTACTGGAGCCTGTGAGGAGGCGACGCTAGATACGTCATCAAGGTCATCATTTTCCATGTCAGAAAGCACTTCATAGCGATTTCCTGTCTTTACAGGAGGTGGTGTGGGTGGCGGCGGTTTGGCAACATCGCCCCTCTCCAAGTAAACCGTTCGTATGTTCCGTTTAAACGAAATCGTTTTGTAGGGAGCCTTGAATTCATCGTTATCTGGTGTGTTGCGTTTTTCTGTAGCTACGAGGGACGTAGGATTGACAGCGGTCATGGCAAGGTCGCTGCTCTGTTGTTTTTCTGGCAAATCTTTTTGTTGGTCAATTTCCATTATTGGCGGTTTTTCTGACTGTATATCGGCCAGTTTTTGTTTCTTACTGATCGTTGGTGAAGTTTCCGTGCTTCCGGAAGCTTTTACTAAAGTGACCATAATTCTAAGGCCTCAATGCAGGACATTACATAATAATTGTGAAAATAAATGCCAAAATTTTTTTGGTGGTATGTTTTAGCACCTTCGCCATTTTATTAAAAAAGGCATAACGGGTAAATGACAGACGAATTTTACTAGCGTCTAGTGAGGTCCTAGTCACGGATAGTCCTGACCAATCAAAAGCAAGACGCTAGCGTATATCGGAATTATCCATGTTTTTACGATCTAGCGAAACTCCTACAACGCCTCACGGTGGGGTAATAGGCAGAACGCTTGCATGTCATTCCTGCGCTGCGGTTTCGATTTCCGCTGGTCGCGACAGATGTTTGGTTTGCCTTTTTTTAAGGTTATGTTTGTTTTTTATTAATTTACTTTTCTTTTGTTAATTTTGTGTTAGCCTTGGGCTAGTTTTGGTTAGTTCTTGTTGATTGAGCCCCCGTAGCGAGCGGAGGGCCATGCTTGAACGCAGAACGCTAGCGTCTTGCTTTTGATTGGTTAGGACTATCCGTGACTTGGACCGCGCTAGCGTCTAGTCGAATTTTGTACTGGCAAGGTTTGATTTCTATCGTACGTTTGCAACATCAGATGAATCAGAGCTGCCTGAAACCTAGAAGTTTTTGAGAGTGAGTCAGTGAGTGCAGAATATTGTCAGAAAATGATATAACAATTTAATTAAAAAATCAATCATTCAAACAGATAGTTTTCAAATTCTAATACATCAACGTTTACAAAAAACATTTAACATTTAACTTAGAATAACAAATAAAACTTTTAATATTAGGTATATGGTTTTAGGAATATAATAAAAATTTGCATTTCTCACTATTGGCGCGAAACAAGCAGAATTGGTGCTTATAAACATAGAAATAGGACTCGAATGACCTTTGCCATGATACAAAGAAATCATGGCATGGCATGTATCATGGACCTTTGCGACGTCGCATACCGAAACACCAGACTCAGACCAACCATTACCTCCTACAATTAGACCAACTTGGCCAATGCCGACTATAGCCGTATTCGATTCACTACTTTGGATCGATTCAGATCGATCCAACTGAACTTTATTGAACTGATTCGTGTTCGATTGTAAAAATACCAGTTTGCCCCCATTACCTAAAAAGTGATCCAGGTCACCTGTAAGTGAACCGAAAATGGACCGGGATCACTTAGATCGGTTCAGCAGTTCAGGTAAAAGATGGCATTTAAATTTCCATTGTCAAACGGCTTTTTTTTATTTGCTTTCGTAATTTCATTTGACCTTGGCTCACTGAACTGAAATATCAGTTCAGTTTCAGTTCATTTTGAACTGATCTCCAGTCTCAATCGAATACGGCTTACGACACACTATCAGGAATGGGCAAAGATAGTAATGGGGTGATATTTGTGATTCTCATTTTTTGCTTTACCGATTTTGCTAGTGTAGTATAAACAATTAGCTTTTTTAGTCACTTTGTGTATATCGCATACCACAAAAGAGAATTGCAGGACATTTTGCAGGACCTTTGCTTTCGCTGGACAGAGTCTATGAATGCTTGACTGTCCTGCTTAATGCAGGACGTCTGGTCACTTTAGCTTTTACCATCTCAGTCTTCTTAATTTTTCTGCTTCCGCAGTCGACGCGGGAGCCGCGGGACTGGACAATTTTCTTTTGGCGAAAAGTTGCCTGGTGGGCTTCGTTGAGGTGTACTTTCACTCTATCTATTTTAAATTGGGGGTCTTTTTGTGAAATACTATCCTCATAATCAAACGTTTTGATTAGGTGAGCGCATTCTGTGCATTCATTAGTAAGTTTTGCTAATTTTGTAGTATAATAGTGAATTCTCTTCTCACTGGTGGTTCTATCAGTATCAGAGTCGATTGAGCGTTGGGACATGTCGTCATCTGTTTCTCACGACATGTTTAGAGGTTGTTTTCGGGGATCCGCCCCCGAAATACTAGGAAACTGCAGATAAACTGCTCTGGTTTTTACTGAACTACAACTTGTAGTAAAGCAAACCACTAATAATACTAAGTAAATACCCGGAATTATCGAACGATTTAATACACGCTGTGTTCCTTTATCCTGAGAACACAAAATCAGGTCTTGTGCGAATCACGGTTCACACAATAGTCATCCTATAGTGAAATTACATATTTAAAATTCCGACTTGAATAATTAATTTTGTTATTTTCCTTAATACTACCGTCTTCTATTATTTCCTATTTTATTTACACAGGACACAAGCAAATCCGGAATAAGTATACTGTGTATATTTTATTCGCCTTCAAGCTATTTAAAATACGCGACAACGGGCAACAGTGTGACGTTTGCTTGATTTTCAGCGGAGAGGCAGTTATACACTTTGACCCTAGACAAACACCTAATTTTTTTTACATATTTCAAAATTTCAGCAGCGACTTGCTTTAGTCATTGGCGTGGAAATTGCTGAACTGTGTGGTTATTTATGTTATTTGGTTTGTAGGGTCTGGTGATATATAGGTTTTGTCGATTTTGCAAATTCTCCTTTTTCACGAAAAAGGGGATGTCCTGTAGAATAGTTGAAGCCAAAAAAATCGGCGGATCCGCTACATTTGAGCCGAAAAAATGCCCTCAAAGTTCCAGTTTTGACACAAATTTTCAGCGCCACTTCACAAAAGCACTAGAAATATATACAAAACACATTTGAAAATCAATTTTCGGGTGAAAATATTAACTACGAGACATTTGCCTCGAACGAGAGGTCTCCGTTTTGTTACGGTCCTAATTTAAAGCGACTCATAGCCCCATTAAACAACATTAAATTTTACTTGTAAATATCCATCCTCCTTTTTACTGTCAAATGTCACAATAGCCCAAACAGAGATTTTTAAGAAAGCACACTGTTGCCAGATGATTACTGTAGTTTCGTTAACAAAATTCATTAGAAAAATGGTGCGCTATAAACACAGCTTATTCACTACCAGCTAGTCATCTTGCGGCGGCATCCTTTGATTTGGGAAAGTCAATAACCAAATTTTGCAAATTTTAGAAGAGGATCAAACGTCTGGGCATCTGAATAATATCTACTTTTGACAGTTCGTTTAATTAAAAAAATATGCTTCCGTTTAAAAGCGGTTTTAAAAGGTAAAATTGTATAAAAATCCGAAATATCCAGACTTTTAGGGCGATAGCCGAGGCTTGGGACGAATTTGTCGTGGATTTTGAAGCGAAAATTCATTTTAAATTCAATTCTGGAACTGATCCGCTCAGGGCACTTCCAGGTAGGCGTAGTGCCCGACACTCCAACTTTCCGATTTCGATAGATATGACTAGCTGGTAGTGAATAAGCTGTGCTATAAGTGTCTCTACTCTTTTTTTATTTAGGTGAATGATTTTGTTTTATGGCAGTAGCAGACACACTAAAGGGAGATCCTATGGTGCTCGACGAGCGGTGTGTGTGCGAAGATGTTGCTTGACAAGGTTCTTGAATAGTTAATTAGGAGGGAAGCAGATGTCCTGGGAGCATATTCGGATGTAACAGGCAAGATGTCCATTCGGCAATGCCGAACGTTTCTTCATATGTGACCTGCACGGTAGCATTTAGACGGATGTCATGACTGTTACATAAAATCAACAAATCAGTTTTCAATTATTTAAACACTTCATGCATGGACTTCCGCTCGCTTCGCTCGTTACGGGGGCTCAGCAAACAGAAACTAACTAAAACTGACCCAAAATAAAAAATAAAATAAACATTTTGGGTTAAATTAGTTGGTTAGCACTTGGTTAGTTTCTGTTCGTCGAGCCCCGTGGCGAGCGAAGCGAGCGGAGGTCCATGCATGAAGTGTTTAAATAAATGAAAACTTATTTGTTGATTTTTCGTAACAGTCACGACATCCGATACATCAACAGATTCCAGGACAATACGCAAGCCCTACCCCCGGAACAGTTCGGATTCCGAGCAGGGCTAAGTACTACTAATCAGACGGTACGACTGGCCTCTGACATCCTCAGGGGCTTCAACAAACATTGGCATACGGGAGCAATATTCCTCAATGTCAGAAAAGCCTTTGATAAGGTTTGGCATGACGGTTTAATCATGAAAATGATAAGACTAGGCATGCCGAACCAGCTAATAAAGGTAGTGCAATCATACCTGCACATAGTGGCCTTGGACCACGCAGAGTCCCAGGTAAAGCCTATCAGCGCCGGAGTCCCCCAGGGCTCGCCGCTGTCGCCGGCTTTATACAACATCTTCACACACGACATCCCTAAAACCTCACTAACAAAGCTGTACTTGTTTGCTGACGGTACGGCTCTAACAGCAACTTCCAAGGAACCACGCATTGTTCTGTCAAGACTTAAGAGGCATATCAACCTTTTAGAGAGGTGGCTGCGGGATTGGAAAATAAAACTGAATCCGGGAAAAACCCAGGCAGTGTTCTTTTCCAAATCCCGTCTAGCCACCCCCGAAACCACAGTTAGACTGGCAGGGTCCAAGATAGCCTGGCTAACAAAGGCCAAATATCTAGGGCTTATTTACGATAGAAGGCTCAATTGGTCCGAAAACACCAAACGGACAATAGCTAGGGCAAACAGCCAAATAGCCGCCTTATATCCACTACTGAATGTTAAGAGCAAGTTGAACATCAGAACTAAGCTTTTACTATACAAGTCTTTCATTAGATGCCATGGCAATCAACTTTTAAACATAGAGAGAATAGAGAACAAGGTTCTCCGAATCATCTTAGATGCGCCCAGGTGCGTGAGGGAGTCCATCCTCCACCGCGACACGGGCCTAGAGTCATTCGAGTCCTTCAACTCTCGACTAATAGGAAACTATTTCGAAAGAGTTGGAAGACAGAATACTCCGATCCTACAGCAGTCGCTGACCCCTTCCCGCCCTGGCAGCACCTATAAGGTGCCGTATGACTATGTTAGGTTTCACAACTAACACCGACACTCACCCAAGTACACAGTCAACAGTACACCACCACAAAACACAACACATTTGCTACACGATAGCTGAATCTAGTCAGTCCTTGTAACATGCGAGAAGCAGCCTACTTCATGTCTATCTACAGTAGAACACTACAAAAGAAATTATAGGCATAGCCTGACTTGGAACATAACAGAAACACTAAATGTTATCGTGCACGTCTCATAAGAAGAAATGTTCGACATAGCCGAATGGACATCTTGCTTGTTACATCCGAATATGCGTCCTGAGAGTGAGTTCTACAGTGATTCAGTGCGCCAGACAAAGGAGTTCTTGTAAAGCGATGTTCTAGGTGTTTCCAGTTGTACGACGAACCGGTGCGCTCTTGCCGTCTATCGTGACTGTCTGGCAGGGGTAAAAGTACCTGTAAGACAGGGACTTCTCGGCCACATGTTTGCGGTGTTTCAGACTATCCAGACTCCGGGTCAACTCCGCCGACAAGACGCACAACTCTCTTCTGAACGGAATCCAATAGCTTTAGGGTGTGCTCTGGTGCGGCACTCCAGATGTGTGAACAATATTCCAAGCACGGTCTTATTTGCGCTTTGTAGAGCAAGATCAACTGCTACGGTATATACAGTTTTTGTTGCGAAATAGCTTACCAAGCTTCTGGGAGGCTGATTTTGCGATGTTAGCAACGTGGTCATGCCAGGACATGTTGCTGTTGACCAAGACACCCAGTAGTCCGATTGTATGAAGATGAAGGGATGGTCGATCCTGCCATAATAATATCATGGCCCGCCGTATAGGTCCTCTTGGTAAACGTGGCTGCTTGGGTGATTTTTCAATGTGCATTTGCATTCATTAATCGAAATAAAAGAGACACCCATTCAATTACACTATTCCTTTGTATGTATATATTCGTCAATTATCTCACTTCATACATGGCCCTCCGCTCGCTCCGGGGGCGCAACCACACAAACCTTACCCAAACTAACCCAAGACATGTCCAAATGAAGAAAAACAAACTAAAAAATATTTGCATTTTAGACTGACAAATTTTATTTTATTTTTTGATTTCCGGCATGCCTTGGGTTAGTTTTGTTTAGTTGCATCCCCGGAGCGAGCGGAGGGTCATGCGTGAAGTGTAATATTAAACATACTTAAATAGTAAACAAACACTGTTATTCCCATAAGAAAATGTGCAACTTCTGGAAACACTGTGCCAGACTCCCGGTGTCGGTTACTAAAATTTCATTATTTTCACACATTTCAATATGTTCACGTGACACCTGGGAAAGTCGTAGTGGAAGTTTGCCCTTCTAGGGCAATTTAGGCTCAAAACGCGAATATTTTTTCGGCTCAAATGTGGCGAATCTTCCGATTTTTTTGGCTTAAACTACTCTATAGGACACCCCTTTTTCTAGCGAAAAAAAATTGCAAAATCGACACAACCTATCTGTCGCCAGACCCTTAATTTGATGATATCTTTGAAGATTTTTAAACATTCTTATATTTTTCTTGCATTATACGCGGTTAACTAATTTCTATATTTTCGGATACCTCTCTGAACTCTATTCTAAATTCAAATTTTTATTTCAAAACAATTCTGAACGTGCTATAAAGAGCGTTTTGGAACATACTTGCTTCAATATAGCCTAACTTTAAATACAAAAATTGAACGCTAAAGATTTTATATTCGGATTAGCTACGATAAACCCTTTTTTCCAAGTTAAGCGACGTCATCGATGATGTAGATACAAAACCTTCGGTAAACGAACTCTACTTATTACTACAACATATTTATGTAATACATACAACAAATATCATAGAACACTAGCCTTATTATAAAAATGAGATATTATTATATGACATATTTTATACTAAGTATAAGACTGTAATATAAAAAAAACTGTAATTAATTTTGACGTCTTAAACTAATCAATATTATCAATAATAATATGGTAAGAATAACCTAGTGCGTCTATGAGAATTCAAGATTTTTTTACGTGCTACTTCTCTGCCCCTCAGTCGTCGTTAAGGTTACTCGCTTGGCGCACTATACTCAATAAACAAAATATTCAAAAGCAGACGATTTGTTAATGTACAGGGTGGCTCATTTTCGATGATATTACGGGGTATCTCATTCCCACTTACGAATAAAGATAGACTTGCGGTTTTCGCAACACTGTACTACTTTATTGTGAAAAGAACGACGATATAAACAAAAGTTTCATATCCAGCTTCGTTTCTGAGATACAGGGCTTGAAAATAATGGATTTTGGGACTTCCCTCGTATCCTTCAACATATCACAAAGCTAAGAACGTGTTCTTGTACTGTGTTTTATGTAGAATCCAGTGGCGTAGTCAGATTTTTGATGTGAGCTGTCAATTTAGCTATAAATTAAACTTGTATTTTTTCTTAGAGAACAATCTGTATATTTTTCTTTCATTTGATTGTAAATTTTATAAGGTTTACAAAAATGTATGATATGTATTTTAAATAATAAATCTAAAATTCACGATTTCACAAAATGTGTCCCTATAATATGACTCTCTTGGTGCGTATAGTCACAGTCACCACTTGAAGTCGGCTGTGATATAGTCTAACCATTATTGGCTTTTAAAACCCTAGAGCATCAGACTTACTTTTCCATAATGTAATAGCCAGACATTCGTAAATGTCACGAGTTTTAAAATAAAGGAATATAAAATTTTAAAAAATCTTTTTTTCATTTTCAATAAAATAAAACATTTTCTAACATGTTAATGTCAAAATCAAAGTGAAAAGAAAATTTAAAATTTTACTGTCCGACTGTCCAGCATAGACAGTACATTTATCTGAGCGATGCTCAGAGGGATTTCTAATAATAAAGACGTCAAAAATTACAATATGGCCGCCCAACTGTTCATCGGGACTAAAATTTAGGAAACTCCATGCAAGCGGGTCGTTGCCTAATTTCGAGCTCGTGCGAAAAAATATGTTATTTTAAAACAAGTATCTTAATATACCATTTTTTCAGTATTAAAAAAAAGGTTCTTTATAGGCCTGAATCAATCCTACTGGTTTTGACGGTCACGCCACGCAGCGTCTTAGACTTAGATACCTAAACTGCCAATTTTCAGGCCCATAATAGTTTTATAACCTGAGCTACAATCCCTTCTATACAAAAATAAACGACCCCTTTATGGTCACTACTCTCTTAACACCCCTAATTGAAATTTGGAAAAATGATGATGGTGTTTTCCCTTTGTAATTGTATTGTTTTGGTTTATTTAGATATAAAATATTTTCGTTTTTATTGGGTCCAGTTTAATCTTATATTTTATGATTAACACAAAACCAAATGGATTGTAAAAGAGAACATGATTGATTAATGAATGTATGGAGCATAGAAATGGAGTCATATTTCTATGGTATGGAGTGTAGGTACAATTTTATGAATAATATTTTCATGCCTAATTTTTATCTCATCCTTTTAAAAAAAAAAACAAGTAGGTAGGTATTTTAATTCTAGATAAAATTTACTCATACCTGAAAGGATCTTTTGGGATTCTAAAAAATGATTTTTCACCATCAGTTTTATTGAAACAGTTATCCACTGCACAAAATCCAACCATCGCTATAGCAAACGCAACAACAGTCCCTAAAATATGTCCCTCGCCCTCGTATGATACGCTTGTGCGAAAAGTCAATAAAGTTGCTGGGAGTCTTTGCGAAAACTGGATTGAACCGTTTTTATCTTCAGGCGGCAAAATCGAGATTTTTATGTTCATTAATTTTACCGTGGCTAGACTACCGTAAATTTGACCTCACTAGCACTGACTGCATACTGTGCGCCAAGCGAGTGAACCCTAACGACGACTGAGGGACAGAGGAGTACAGAGTTGCCAACTGCTCTGACCCGTTTTCCCCGCAAAAACTTGCGCGATTTCCCACATCCTTCATGATTGTTTTTAGGTTTGTCAGACTTGGACTATTTGGAGTAAGTAATGAAAATAATGGCAACATGGTTTCGGGTCTATTCATTAAAATAGCAAAAAAATTAAAATGGTTTATTTAGTTATATGAATGAAAAAAATCACGTGAAAATATAAAGCATGTTATTTTTTCTGTCGATATATTTAAAGTGTCACAAAATCCCCTCAGTGATTATATCCCCACACCTGTTGAAATTCCCCACGTTTTGGGGAACTCCCCACAGATTGGCAACCCTGGAGGAGCAGCACGTAAAAAAATCTTGTCTTCTCATAGGCGTACGAGGTTATTTTTACCATATTATTATTGATAATATTGATTAGTTGAAGACATCAAAATTAAATACAGTTTTTTTTATATGATAGTCTTATAGTACAAAATATGTCATATAATAATAATATCTAATTTTTATAATAAGGCTAGTATTCTATGATATTTGTTGTATGTATTACATAAATATGTTGTAGTAATAAGTAGATAGAGTTCGTGTCCCGAAGGTTTTCTATCTACATCATCGATGACGTCGCTTAACTTGGAAAAAACGGCTTATCGTAGCTAATCCATATATAAAATCTCTAGCGTTGTTCCAAAACGCTCTTTGTAGCACGTTCAGAATTGTTTTGAAATAAAAACTTTAATTTAGAATAGAGTTCAGAGAGGCACTTATCCGAAAATATAGAAATTAGTTAACCGCGTATAATAATCACCAAATGCAAGAAAAATATATGAATGGTTAAGAATCTTCAGATATCATCAAATTAAGGGTCTGGCGATATATAGGTTGTGTCGATTTTGCAAATTTTCTCTTTTTTTCGCTAGAAAAAGGGGTGTCCTATAGAGTAGTTTAAGCCAAAAAATCGGAGGATTCGCCACATCTGAGCCGAAAAAATATCCGCGTGTTGAGCCTAAATTGCCTTAGAAGGGCAAACTTCCACTACAACCTTCCCAGGTGTAACGTGAAAATATTGAAATTGTAACGTGAAAATAATTCGAAATTTTAGCAACCGACACCGGGGGCCTGGCACCAGTGTTTCCAAAAGTTGCATATTTTCTTATGAGGAATAACAGTGTTTGTTTACTATTTAAGTATATTTAATATTACACTTCACGCATGATCCTCCACTCGCTTCGGTCGCTCCGGGGGCGCAACCAAACAAAACTAACCCAAGGCATGCCGGAAATCAAAAAATAAAATAAAATTTGTCAGTCGAAAATGCAAATATTTTTTAGTTTGTTTTTCTTCATTTGGGCCTGTCTTGGGTTAGTTTGGGTTAGGTTTGTTTGGTTGCGCCCCCGGAGCGAGCGGAGGGCCATGTATGAAGTGAAATATTTGACGAATATATACATACAAAGGAATAGTGTAATTAAATGAGTGTCTCTTTTATTCCGATTAATGAATGCAAATGTATATTGAAAAATCAGCCAAGCAGCCACGTTTACCAAAAGCGCCTATACGGCGGGCCATGATATCATTACGAATTGAATTGAATTCATCGATTTCATTAGCGAAGAATTGAAGCGTTGCTTGAAATATTGCTGTTTTGTTGCCTTGGCAGGCCTCTAGGCGATCTGCATATTCTGTTAGTGCAAGTATTAGCTGATCTACATTAACTAATGCATTAATTTTATCTGTTACGGCTTGCAGCCGTATAAAAGAATTGAGGGTGGTATCGTCTGGCATTGGCCTGAATTTATCGGTACTTACGCTAATATCTACAGGTCGATTTCTTTCGCGCACTGGCTCACTTTCCACTTCACACACTTGTTTTCGGGGCTGCAGGGACGGGAAGGCCTTATCGTACTCCCTGCATCCTGCTACGGACTGCTGCTTTTGCCATGCTGGCCTTGCTGGCGGCGGAGCTGGCTGGAAGTTCCTTTGGCTGGTTTGCGGTTTAGGTTGCGTTAATTGTGATACCTTAAATAGGTATACCAGGCACTTTGGATCGATTGACCGGTGGTCTCCATTGCAATTGGCGCATCTTAGTGTATCTACTGAACATTCTGTTATTTGATGTTCCCCGGCACACTTGGAGCATCGCCAATTGCGTTGACAGTACGTCAGAGCCCGAACATGTCCCTGACATCTCTTACACTGTGAGATCGCTTTTTCGTTGGTTCTGTAAACCCAGTTTATACAAACATTAATCAGGTATTTACAATTATGGTTGAGGTATTTCAGCGTGACACTGCCTTCAGTTATTACTAAGAACAGCGGCGTTCTAGTGTACTTCATTAAGTAGACCTCTTTTATCTCAAGGTCATACTCATCAATCAATGCATTCCTTACTTCTTGCGGCAGTATACCGCCATCCAGGCCTCTCAGAACGAATGTGTGCGTTTTCGTCAGCTTATCCGCATATGAGTGATACTCCATGGCCTCAGTATCAAATATGCGTTTTAGGTTAGTCCAATCTTTTGCTTCTGCACACCAGATTATTACAGAGTTTTTTGTATACTTGACTTTATAGTCTCGTATATTGGCAGCTTTCAGGCTCGCTAAAAATTATCTGTGATTTTTAACGCTGCCCTTGATCACAAGTGGCGGCGGCGTGGGCTTCGATTTTAATGGGGCTTGCCGGTTAACGACGCAATTGATGTATCCAATGTCATTGGAAGGTCAACGGTTCTAGTTTTTCAGCACTTTTTTGTGTGGCTTTAGATACCTCACCTGATTTCTTCTTTTTGTACACCAGTGACGTATCACTTTTAGTTTTTGTTGATTGCTCGCTTGCTGGGGCTGCCGACGGTACCCTTTTGGCTTTTTGGCCGCAGTCAATCTTTGATTTAATCTCAGCTTTGCGGTTTTTGATTCTACGAGAATGGCTTTTAGTGATATGTTCCATACCCCTAAAGTATCGATTTGAGCGGCATTCTCATTCATGAACACCAACAGCCAGTGCTGGCATTCGGTGCATCGAGGAGATTCCTGGAGCTTGGCAACAAGCCTTCCTATTTCTTTGAGGTTTTTCGCTCTATCGCTCAAGTCAGAGTCTCGAGAGATCTCGGAAAGATCGTCTCCCGTCTCAGACATTTCGGTAAAGGTCCGGGGATCCGTCCCCGGTCACTGCAAACACTAAGATTTCTAGTTAACTACTTGGATTTGATAACAAATCCAAGCTTAACTCTGAAAAATACACCTAATAGTTGATTTAAACTCAAGAAGTTCGGTAAACGAATTTCGGTTTAAGAACGCGAGCGAGCTCAGGTTTACTGGAGACCTCGCGAAATCCAGTCTGCTCTGTGAGACGGTACAAAGCAGATTACCAGAGTACCGGTTTCTGTTTGTTGAGCCCCCGCAGCGAGCGAAGCGAGCGGAGGGCCATGCATGAAGTGTTTAAATAATTAAGACTTGTTGATTTTATGTAACAGTCACGACATCCGACTAAATGCTACCGTGCACGTCACATATGAAGAAATGTTCGGTATTGCCGAATGGACATCTTGCCTGTTACATCCGAATATGCTCCCAGGACACCTGTTTCCCCCTAATTAACTATTCAAGAACCGTGTCAATCAACATCTTCTCACACACACCGCTCGTCGAGCACCATAAGATCTCCCTTTAGTGTGTGTTACTGCCATAAAAAAATCATTCACCTAAATATGAAAAGAGTATAGACACTTATAGCACAGCTTATTCACTACCAGTTAGTCATCTCCATCGAAATCGGAAAGTTGGAGTGTCGGGCACTGCGCCTACCTGGGAGTGCCCTGAGCGGTTCAGTTCCAGAGTTGAATTTAAAATTAATTTTTGCTTCAAAATTCACGACAAATTCGTCTGAAGCCTCGGCTATCGCCCTAAACAGGCCGGATATTTCGGATTTTTATACAATTTTGCCTTTTAAAATCGTTTTTAAACGGCGTTTAGACGATAAAAAGCTTATTTTAAATTAAACGAATTGTCAAAAGTATTATTCAGATGTCCACGTTTAAAACAATATTGAGTCATGAGCCTCTTTTAAAATTTCCAAAACTTGGTTATTCACTTTCCCAATTCAATTAAAGATGCTGCTGTGCTTATAGCGCACCATTTTTCTAATGAATTTTGCTAACGAAACTACAGTAAACGTCTGGCAACAGTGTGCCTTTTATTCTTAAAAATCTCTGTTTCGTCTATTGTGACATTTGACAGTAAAAAGGAGGATGGATATTTACAAGCAAAATTTAATTTTGTTTAATGGCGCCATGAGTCGCTTTAAATTAGGACCGGAACAAAA